>WITN01000422.1:0-74398 GCA_015025155.1 Lactarius quietus | reverse complement strand
GGAGGGCGTGGACAGTGTGATTTGGAAATGGGTGTGGGTGCGTCCTTGTGGCCTTTGCCTCTTTTGCACATTTTGCGGCACAGGGCTGGGTTCACGCTGGTGCTTGCCTTCGGAACCAGTGATTCCTCAGCAATTCACGCCTGGGACGAGGGGGGAGCAGGCAGTCAGTGTTAAGGATGGATGGGAGGTGCGAGAAGGGCGAGCAATGGAAGCTGGTGTAGATGCCCATGATGGGTGGGCAGTGTCATGTCGGAAGGGGGGCCACGCGAAGAGGGAGCGACGAGGAATGAGAACTGGATGGAGCATGTGAATGAGGCAAAAAAGAAGGTGGGGGGAAGGAGGGAGATCAGCGATAGAGTCGCCAAGCAGGGCCAACCAAGGACTGCATCGGACTTCCAAGACCTGGCACAAAGGGAGAGGAGGGGGCCATGCCCTCAAGCTCCCTGCAGTGCTGCATTCCATCTGTAGCAAAGTGACATTTGTAAAATTTCTCCTTGCATGGTAGGCCTGGAGCCAACTGGCCTGAGCAGTCGAGACATTCAAGGCGGGTGTGAAGCGACGATGGCTGCAGCCTCGTGAATGGACTTCCACTCCGCCTTGTTGATTGTCCATATTGGGTGGCGAATGGAGCACATTGGTGGGCAGGCCGGTTGGTGGACGAGACGCCAATGTCCAGGTCCTTGAGGCAGTCACAGAGGGTCCAGAGAACAGTCTGTGGGTAGTGAGCAGGATGGGTAGCGGTCAAGGATAAGGAAGGGGGGTTAACATTGTGCCACTGAAGACGAAGACCTGTTGTGCAGGATCATTCGTTCACAGGGGCAGAGCAGCTGGAGTGACTGTGGGGGAAGACAACTAGTCAGAATACAAACAACATGAAAAAATGAAAGACTTACCTGAATTTGACTGAGCACTGAGAAGTAACGTCGAAAGGTTGACGTACTTCACAAACTTGCATTGTGCCATAGCTCATTGTGAGTGAGCTGGAAATGGAAGAGACAGACAGGCCAGAGGGGAGAAACAGAGAGGTACCAGGGCAGGGTTTGTCGTCGTAGCACTTCATCAAGTCGTCGTCTAAGTCCAGCGAAGGTTCATAGTCTTCATCAAAGGGGGCGTGAGTGGAAGGAGAAGCAGCTTGTGAAGCACATGGAGAATGAAAAGAACGGAAAAGAATAAAAAGAAGAACGGGGAAAGGAGATGGCAGTGGGAAGGAAGGAAAGAGGATGAGAAAAAACGAACATGCTGCACAAGTGAAAGTGTAATAGCATGTCTTAGCCGCTTAGCGTGCCCAGGGCCCCACAACGAAAATCTTCGAAAATCCTTATCTCAAGATAATCAAAGCATCCTTCCCACTGATCTCAGTTCATCCACTGATCCCCCTGCTACTTCAACACTTCCAATGCCTAGATATTACTGTCCATGCTTCAAGTGCAAGTTAAAAAAGCTAGTTTCAAAGAGAACTATTCAGGCTCACTGCAAGAATAACCTTGATTATCTGGATCAGCTTAGATCTTCTGGGGTCTCCACAGATTGTAACTCTTGTGCAGGAGTGCCACTATCAGACCATTGAGCTTCTTAAGAGCATAGATGAGGAGTCCCAATCATCTAGGCAATCTAGGTCTCCTTATCCAGATGGTGAGTGCTTGCCTTTTGATCTTTTAACTGCTTTACTGATCTGATCTGATCTGCTTTGATCTAGCTGATGCCTCTATGGCTCCACCATCATTTTCAGAGGATGAAATGAGAGATGATGATGCTATGATGGTCGATGACTATGGTGAGCACTTTATGATGGATTTTCTTATCTATTCTAATGTTATCATTGTAGATGCCTCATTTCCCTTGGAGGAGAGAGAGATCTGGGACTTTTCAGAGGATCCATATGATCTGGAGCATAGATCAGATGAAGAGGATGATAGCTCGGTCATCTTTAATATCCCAGAGGAGACCATGGGAGCTCCACTGAGCTCTGGCTCTGAATCTGACCCACTGGAGTTTGATCTTGATGATGATGAGACTTTGGAAGACCCAGATGAAGCCATTCCTGGGTCTCCACCTGGGGGTCTCATGGCAGTAATGGAGACTTGCCAGATGTAATTCTGCTTCAAGAAGAGCTGTTAAAGGATTACACACTCTCCTTGCCCTGCTGAGGCTCCACAGCAGCATGACCTATCCAGGTCTGAAACTTTGTCTCTAAAGCACTACCTTGCTTGGACAGAGTCTAATGGCACTGTGAAAGCATACACTTCTCATGCACAGGTCCTTTCAGAGGCCACAGAGGAGGAAATCCTCAGCCTTTATAAAGTCAAGCAGCTAGCTATGACTCTTACAGGGATGAAGCCATCCTTTGTGGAGATGTGTCCTAGAAGCTGCATGGCCTTTACTGGCCAGTTTGCAGGTCAATCTACCTGCTCATATATTCATAATGGCAAACACTGTAAAAACCACACAAGCAGCACAGGGTGCTAGAGCTAAACCAAAGCCAAGAGCAACCATGCTCTACATGCCAATTACTCCAGTGATTCAGGCATATTAAGCCAATGCAGAAACATCTGAGATGCGCCATAGGGACCACTGCTTGAAGGAGACATTAGCAGTACTTGCAAAGGCTCTGCATTTAGACAGAGGTGTAAACCAAGTAAAAAGTCAGAGTTTTCCAACTCTGATCATCATGTTTACCACTATGAAGAGTTGGGCTGTTTAAAGATGAGAGAGACACTGCTTTATCAATCTCCTCTGATGGTGCTCAGCTCACTATGAAAAAGCAATCCAATATGTGGCTTTTAATTGTTCTTCTCCTCAATCTCCCACCAGAGATGTGTTATAAAACATAATGGCATTATTCCTCTTGCCATTCCAGGACCACTAGCACCTGGAAATGTTGAATCTTTTATATATCCACTCTTTGAAGAGATGGCACAAGCAAGTGTTGGAATGTGGACATGGGATGCTGTTTACTCATCCTACTTTGTTATGATCGTGGTCTGACTTAGACCCGTCACGCGATGGCTGATAACGTGACTTAGCGGTGCGAGTCAACACGCGAAGGTGTGACTTGTTCCAAGGACCCTTGAAAGAGCCTTCCTAAGAGAGTGGACTAGAAGCGGGATGAAGAAACCCGACTAGATTGGAGAATGGTACAAGAGAGTCAAGCTGTCGACCACAACAGTCGACAGCTGCCTTATATCGTATCGCAACTGTACGCCTTCGTCAGCGATACAGCCACTACTACTACTGCTTGGTATCGTCCACTAATACTAACGCCTCAACTACTACTGCTATCAGTCATCATCGGTAATCGTACAGTAAGAATATCAGTAATCATCATAGTAAGAAATGAGTAAGCCATCAGCCGTCAGTCATCGTGTAGTAAGCGTCTCCCTGATCACGTCCCCTCGCTTATGGGTTAGGTCAGATACTGACTATGACCCGGGACGTAACATCACCCCCTTTACAAGGGTGAGCGCCCACGCTCCACAACCCAATTCGTCACCGTGGTAAGTCCGACATCAGTCTCGTGCTCGTCGCGTACTCTCCTAAGCGCATGAGCGCGTCCCAGTCTCCTCGACGAGTGCATGGCTCTGTCGATGTGGACGAACACATCGTCCTCCAGCTTCTTGATCGCCTGCTCGAGTTCGGCTATAACTTCCATGGACGCGCGGTAGCGCCTCACTTCGGCTTGGAGGGAGATATCCCCCAATCGAGCGAGGGCCTCGTCTACCTGTCGCTTTCCACGGAAGTCAGCGCGGAAATACCCGAGTTCTTCACAGGTGTACTCAGCTGCTGGGCCCATGTCTCGGCATGGTTCGGCGTGGATATCGGCTCGGTAGATAGGGGAGTACTGCCCCATCGTCCCAAACACCTCGGGGTTGTCTAGCATACGGACACGCACGTACTTGGCTGGGATTCTCCTCCCCTCGTGCTCGATGACCATTGGTACCCAGTTCATCCCGTTGTTGAGGATGAATCTGCCGGGAGTAGGCGATATGGCACGGAGAGGGAGCCGCGCCGCATACGTTCGGCGCGTAGCAAAGGGCGATGGGTCACTCCCTTCCCTTGTGTAAGGGGGTAGTCCGCGCGCTTCGTATCCCTGCGCCGCCGTTGGTCCGTAGACAACAGCAACTGGAGGTGATCTGGACGCGTCATCCTTGGCTTCGCTGGCAATGGTGCGGACTTGGTGAGGTATAGGGAGGGGAGCACAGTGGCAGTAGTTGGGGGGGTTGTCGCATTGGACGCAGACAACCCGTGCTGCGTAGTAGGACTCGTCACCGCTGTCTCCCTCTTCACTGTCGTCGTCGTCGACGGCAGTGGTGGCGAGCGACGTGTTTGACTGGTTGATGCTGCCGACGGCGGTAGTACTGATAGAGGTGGTGTACTGGTTGATACTTGCCTCATCAACAGGCGTATCCTCATCCTCCTCTCCGCTGCAGTCTTCTTCGTTATTTGGTCCGTCCTCCATGCGGACATCACCTCCTTCAAGAGGCTGTACTCCTGCCTCATCGTCCTCCACTCGGCCGCTTGCGGGTGTGGGGAATCGCCGGCGAGCCTCGGCCAGGTCTCGGGCGGCTTGGTCGTGTGTTGCGACAGTTCTGACATGCTCGAGGGCTGAGCAGAACGGGTCGTCCACGTTGTTGTTGGTGTCGTAGGTGTCAAGGGTGTTGACGTTGGGGATGGCGATGTCGTCAAGGGCGATAATGGAGAGAGGGACATAAGACATTGAATTGTGAGGGTGAGAAGAGGATAGTGTTCCCGACTTCAACGAAGCTGCTTTTATGTGGGTTTCAGCTTTCGGGTGTAATCGTGCGAATTTCCTTATCTCTTCCTCTGCGTGGACATCGTTCCACGGGACCCATTGGTTTTCTGAGTCGGCGTAACCCTTCCACTTGATGAGGTATTGGAGTTTGCGCCCTCTCCCCGATCTTCTAGAGTCTAGTACCTTTTCGACCTCGTATTCTTCCACGCCTTCAACCAGTTCTGGTGGTGGGCGTAGGTAGTTTGCGCCGTGCATGCGTGTTTCTTTGTATGGCATCAGCAGGTCTGTGTGGAACACGTCATGTATCTTCCATTGCGGTGGTAATTTGAGCCGATAATTTACAGGAGACATCACCTGAATGACCTCAAACGGGCCTTGTCTCCTGGGCGCCAACTTGGGAGTGGGCTGATTCATTCGTAGATTGCGCCCATCTAGCCATACTTGGTCTCCCAGGGTGTATCTGGGCGTATCTTTGTGTTTGATCCACGACTTCTGCGCCTTTATCATGATTTCCTGTGCGCTCCGACGGGCTTCCATCAGTTGTTCTAGTCTAGTGGATACGCTGGGCAGATTGATCGTCCCTGGCGCCCATTTATCTCTGGGGTGGTACCCCATTAGCGTGAAAAACGGAGTTTGCTTCATGGTACTGTTCATCACATTGTTGTGAGCAAATTCCGCTAGAGGTAATTGGGCGGCCCAGTTGTTTTGTTTCTGATTTGCCCATAGTCTAAGGTACTGTTCTAGCCATTGATTGGTGCGTTCTGACTGCCCATCGGTCCTAGGATGATAGGCCGTCGACACGTTTTGTTGGATTTGGAGGGTTTTGCACAGTTCCCTCATGAATTTGGCCGCGAATCGAGGGTCCCTATCACTGATTATTTTGCTTGGTAGTCCGAATCGTGGGAGTACCTTTTGGGCGTATAATATCGCAGTTTCTTCTCCCGACATTGCTTCTCGACAGGGTATGAATATTGATGCTTTTGAGCAATCGTGATCTGTGATCGTCAGAATCGAATCGTATCCGTCTGACGGAGGTAACTTAGTTATGAAGTCTACTGCGATAACTTCGAATGGGGTGGCTCCCAATCGTGGATAGATTGGTTCGAACGGCGCTTTGGTGGGTCTCGTGTTGACCTTGTGTCGTTGACACTCAGCGCATCCTTGTACGTAGTTCATGACGTCGTTCTTCATGTTTGGCCACCAATAGTGTCGGGATACCAATTCGTGTGTTTTTGCTATCCCTGGATGGCCTGCGGTTAACGAGTCATGATGTTGTGTTATGACTTCCCTTAGTTCTTCGTCGTTAGTGGTGGTAACCACTACTCTTCCATTTTTGAACCAAACACCGTCTATCCTTTTTAGTTCGTGGGGGTTTACCCACACTTTGATTCTCGACTCTTCTTGTTTGACGGGGACTATTGTAACCCCGGTGACCGTTCGTATGAATACTTTGTTCGGTAACACCGTGACTCGGTCGTTGTCCTTTTCTCCAGTGTCGTAGTCTGGTCTTCTGGACAGGGCGTCGGCCCTACCGTTGGCTCTTCCTTTGAGATGATGTATCTCGATGTCGTACTCTTCTAGTTCCAGTACTTCCCGAGCTACTCTTCGGCTAATCTTCTGTGGGTCTCGCCAGTACTGTAGGTTCATGTGATCCGAGAATACTCTGACCTTGTGTGGCGATCCCACCAATAGGTACCTCCAATTCCGTAGTGCTTTTACGATGGCCAATAACTCCAGATTGTATATGTCGTAATTTCGTTCGGCTTCGTTGAGGGTGGCCGAATAGAATGCGACTGGGTGTTTCTTGCCATCGGATCCTTTTTGCATAAGGACGGCTCCTACCGCGAATCCTGATGCGTCCACTTCGAGGTCGTATTGTTCCTTTGGGTCTGGATGAACGAGGATTGGGTTGCTTGTGACGCGTGCTTTAAGTGTATCGAAGGCTTCCTGTTGGGTTGGTCCCCAATGCCATTCGACATCTTTCCTTGTCAGCTCGTTCATTGGTTTGGCGATGTTGGCGAATCCTCGAATAAAAGGACGGTAGAAGTTGCAAAAACCCAAAAAACTGCGCACGTCCTTTACTTTGGTTGGTGTTGGCCACGTATGGACGCCCGATACTTTTGCTGGGTCCATGCGCGTCATCCCCTTTTCAAGGATTACCCCCAGGTAATCAATAGACGGGACGTGGAATGCGCATTTCGATAACTTGAAGTAAAGGTCGTGGGCTGCTGCAACTGCGAGAACGGCCGAAACTGCGGCCGTGTGGGCTTGGTTTGTTTGTAGGAAAGAGCCGCAATCGTTGGTGGCGACCGCGATGTCGTCCATGTAAATTCGTATCTGCGTGCCTTCTGTAGCGAATTTTGCGATGATGGGTTGGTATATCTCGTTCATGAAGGCCTGGAATGTCGCTGGTGAGTTACAAAGCCCGAAGTACATAACCGTTGGTTCAAAAAGTCCACGTCTTGTTTTGAACGCTGCTTTATGCTCGTCGCCTTCCTTGATCCTGATGTTATTGTACCCCTGTCTGACATCGAACTTTGAAAACATGACCGCGCCTCCAAGGTCGTGCATCAAATCCGCTATTAGTGGGAGCGGATATTGATTTCGCACCGTCCACCGGTTTATTGTTCTATAGTCTTGGACCGGGCGCAGTTTCCCATCCTTTTTCTTGATGAAGAAGAAGGAGGATGCGTAAGGTGATTGCGAGGGTCGGATATACCCTTTCTTGAGATGTTCGTCGATGAAGGTATCCAAGGCTTCATCTTCTGTTCGAGTCATTGGGTAGAGTCGGCATGATATGGAGGTTGGTGCATTTGGTTGAAGCGTAATTGCATGGTCGCAAGGTCGTCTTTCGGGCAACCTTGTAGACACTTCTTCGTCGAATACCTTTTGAAAGGCTTCGTATTGCGTTGGTAGTATGGCGACGTCTTTTTTCTTCGGTTTTGCCGCTATGGCTTGTTCAACTGCGGGAGTTATTACTCTTCGATTCCGCGCGGTTTCGTCCAATTGTTCCGTGATGCTTTCTTTTGCGGTTGTTAGGAGGTGGGCTAGTACGTTCCTCCTGTTGCTTGCGTTGACTGTTTTGATAGTGACTGGAAGGTGTGCTCGGTTGATAGTTCCCTTTTTCCAGTCGAACTGTGGTTCGTAAGCCGCCAACCATGGATATCCGAACAGGATATCTTCTTTCCCTATGTTAGTGACTAGGAACCACATCTCTTTGTTGTTTCCGTTGACATTAACTCGGAGGATGACATATTTTGTTATATGTCCGGCTTTGTTGGCGGTGTCATCGATATTGTAGATCCGTTTGGGCGTATCTAGCAGTCGTGTTTTTATTCCCATTCGTTGGAGAAAGCTTTCGCTCACAAAATTATCAGTGGCTCCTGAGTCCACTAGTGCTTTTACTTCGGCCGTGTTGTAACGTGTGTGTAGTAGAACTGGGATTCGCATAGATCGGTAGCGCATGATGTACACAGAGTTACAATGAAGTGCCCTCACCCAGGCCGTCAGGTTCAGGCGTCTGAAAAATCCGTCCCCATTAACTTCTGTAGTATGAGGTCCTTTACTTCGTCTCCTTCGCTGGCTACTCCCCTCAGCCAGTCTTCTGCCTTGTCGTCGCTGGTCACTGGTTGTTGTTCAGTGCTTCTGATCTGCGTCTGCCTTTTGTTTCGGCGTGGTTGACGACAGTCTCGACTGATGTGTCCCATTTTGTCGCAGTTGTAACAGCGGACCTGACTAAAGTCAGGTCGACTTCCTCGTTGTCTTTGTAGGTATCCCCCTCTTGGTGGAAAGGGGGGTCGTGGGGCTCTGACCACGTCTTCTGCTCCTGCGAGTCTTCCTCGAACTCGATCTGCGCTTGTATCCATTGCGTCGGGGTGTGGTAGTGGTGCGAGGAGTTTTGCCAATGCTCCCAATTGATTTCTGTTAGCGGATCCTTTGAACATGTCTAGGTTTCCGCGTACCGTCTGCATGTGGATCCACTTTTGCTGCCTTTTGAGGGCCGATGCTCTCCAGTCTTCATAGGTTCTGGGATCGTCGTGTTGATACATTGCTTCATAGAGCGTCCTGGGTAACCCTTTGATGAAGTACTTCAGGGTTTGCTCTGCGTTGATGTCGTAGCCCGCGTAGCGAACGAGTTGTTCAAATAGAGCGATATAATCGTCTATTTTTCCTTCCTTCATCTTTATTCCTGCGTCGAGCTGGGCTTGGGCTCTTTCCTTGCTGAGTACATCGGCAAATTGTCGCCGAAAGGCTTGTAGAACATTGTTCCACAGCCTGTTGTCGAACTGGCTGACCCCTCGTGATACTTCTCGTATCAACCATTGGTTGGCCGACATGACCCAGGCGTTAACCAGGTCCCCTTGAACGTAAGTGAGGAACAACATAGCTTTTTGGTATTTGTTCCTCATAGCCGTATGGCTAGCGTTGACTCCCGCGTAGATCTCCCATTGGAGTATGAAACCTTCGACTTTCGATCTTTCCCCGTTGAACAGACTTGGGGGGTTTCCTATAAACTTGTCCGTGGTATTGCCGCCTCCCTGAGGCATTCCTGGTGGTCCTCCTCCTCCCATGGGTGGTCCCCCTGGTGGGCTTCCTTGTTGTTGTCGTTGTTGTTGGTATGCTCTTCGCATTTGTTCGATTGGTCTAGGAGGTGGGTCGTTGAAGTCGAAATCGAACCCTCCTGGCTGGTCTGGTTCGTCTGGACCCATGGCTCGTTGGACCGCTTGTACGTCTTCTGGGTCCATGTTTATGACATGACCTGTTCTTTCGTCGATGATCAAGGGCATTGGTTCCTCGACCTGTGTTTGAGTGGCCATCCTAATTGGGTCAGGGATATGTAACGTAGCTGTTTGAGTGATAATCTCTTCAACCGCTGGTTCTTCTTGAATGTAGATGGCTTCTGGCTCGTTCTCTGTTAATGGAGTTTGAGCTCGTTCACTTGTGTGACTGGTGTCCGTCCTTGCTGGCGTTCTATGCTGTAATTCTGGCGACAGAGGTTCTGAGTGCCTCTCTTCTTCTTCTGGTGCTCCGTCGATTACTCCTTGTTCCTCGATATCCCGAGCGTCTGATAGTGGGATGTTGCAGTTGAGGTCGTCTCCGGCTGGTCTAGCCGCTTCGAAGTATTCTTGCGTTCGATTCCACCTGAGTTCTAACCAACAGCACCTTCCGTGATGAAAGATGATTGGGTGGAAGCGTTGTGCTGTAGCTGCCTCTGCGTAGTAGCCGGTATTGAAGTGTTCTAATGCTCCGCTTCGTCTGTCGTCTGGAATTGTCCTCCAACGGACTCTGTTGACGACGTATCTTGCAGGGGCGTCTCTTTCCCTAGAGTTGATGACGAAGGGTTGGAAGTCCCAACCGTCTTTGGTGGTGATTGTCGCCACGGCGTGTGAGGAGAGCTTGACTCTAATGTTATGATCGTGGTCTGACTTAGACCCGTCACGCGATGGCTGATAACGTGACTTAGCGGTGCGAGTCAACACGCGAAGGTGTGACTTGTTCCAAGGACCCTTGAAAGAGCCTTCCTAAGAGAGCGGACTAGAAGCGGGATGAAGAAACCCGACTAGATTGGAGAATGGTACAAGAGAGTCAAGCTGTTGACCACAACAGTCGACAGCTGCCTTATATCGTATCGCAACTGTACGCCTTCGTCAGCGATACAGCCACTACTACTACTGCTTGGTATCGTCCACTAATACTAACGCCTCAACTACTACTGCTATCAGTCATCATCGGTAATCGTACAGTAAGAATATCAGTAATCATCATAGTAAGAAATGAGTAAGCCATCAGCCGTCAGTCATCATGTAGTAAGCGTCTCCCTGATCACGTCCCCTCGCTTATGGGTTAGGTCAGATACTGACTATGACCCGGGACGTAACATCAGTCATCGTGTCACCAATTGTATCAGTAATCGTCCACGTATTGGTAAGTATTAGGGAGCAACTCGTCATCCCCCTTACCATGCTCGGCCCGCTATGTTCCAGACTGTTTCCCGATGTCCCCTGACTTATGGGTTAGGTCAGATACATACCATGACCTGGGACGTTACACTGGCGGTCATTGGACAAGATCTGGGTTTCAATGGAGATGTCTCCATTCGACACAACATCTATGGCCTGTATGAGGACGCAGCCAGCGGTAGTAGGAAATGAAAAACATGGCGTACCTGGCATTCGTACAAGCAGGGTCTCACTGACTGAGAGTTGGAGGTCTGCCGTACTCATGTCCTCTTCAACCTTTTCAAGCTCGGTAAAGGTATCGTCATCGTCGGCGTTGATGGTCCTAAGTCTCTGTTTCAACTCTTGGTCCCTGCCAGTTGTGTCATTGATAACAAATTTGCCCGTCGTCTTCAACAGGGTGCAAAAAAGTGGGTTGATATCGATATCCGCGCGGGAGAACAATTCCGGTACCGCATGCTTGGCACTATGCTTAAGATGGTATACAAACTGGACAGCGTCAGCGTCAACCGGGAAACGGTTTGAAACTTCCTGAAAGTTGTAGTCAACGATAGCAAGCCAGATAAATCGTGTCATGGAAGTGATGTTTGGCGGAGGAGTCGGAGGACAGTGCGAGCAACAGTGCAACGGAATCAAGCGTGTTACGCGTAACGCGTAATCAGGATTTGAGGCTTGTCCTTTGAGAGTAGACGTTGGTGCGTTGTGGGTTGGCGCGTTGTAGGAACAGCGTATTTAAGTGCCATATTTGTTTGTTTGTTGGGCTTGGCCCTTGGGTTGGAAAGAGAGGCACCGATTGATCCCTTCTGGAGGCCATCGATCGCCAAGGCCCGATCCCGATCCTCTTTCCCACACTGGCATGGCACAACGGAAAGTGCTATCTCTGCTTGTATGACGTATTCTCTCCCTCCAACTACACAAGAACTTGACCCTGTGCTATGAAGATCGTAACATTGTGGTCCAACTTCCCTCCCTACAATTTTCCAGAATAAAATGTCGTCGAGCATCCACAGCTCGTTTATGGATGACCCGAGGATGACCCTAGGTCAATGCCGAGACGGAAAGAGAACGTTCGGCGTGCGCACGACTGCCATTTCTACACCATATCTTTTTCAACCGATCATCGATCATCCTTTCTACATCTGATGCACGTTGCACAGTGCCATGACACCCGGGGCTCTTTCTGCCAAGTTGACAAGCCAAGCACGCAGACGACCTGGCCCCAACTAGCGAAAGGCTCAGGGATGAGCAGAATGGCAAGAACCCAAGCCAGAAGAAAGAGGCGGGCACGGTGTTGCGCAATTCTCTCATGTACACAATTCAAAACAAGACGGCGGGATAACGATAGGCAGCTATATGCACGATTTGGAGGGCAGATTGTTAGTTCGCCCACTTCTCCCGGGTCTATTGACCGCTAGATTCGACGCCCGCTTGGACTGTTCTTCCTTGTGCCCATTTCGATACTCAATACCCTCCCTATTTTCAGTGTTATCACACTCTACCCGCGATCTACCCGCGATATTACTGGATTCGCGCCTGCACTTTACACGAGACAAAGCGTTTTTCCTGAACTTGTCATTCAAAAGCTTGAAAGACGATTCAGAGCAAAGCCAAATGACGGAATCCGTGAAGCGATTCCACCATATTCTTGCGATTAGGTTACTATAAGGTATCAGAGTTCATCACAGATGAGTCGCTGCGAGCGAGGTGCGTTGCCATTGCCCAAACTGCATCCCCAAGCTCATCGACAAAGTTCCATTACCAGTTACTAAGGATACGCGCATAAACGGGGAACCATAACTTTGCGCTAACGTGTAGTTAGCTGCTCTTTGAGAGTTGGGACGCCGCTCATCGGCGATGATCACGGACAACATCTAGCGCCTAACAGTGTCAATCCAACTCCATCGTTCATCACGTGCAACCCACGTTTCGTCCTGAGCGCCAACTTCTATCTAACGACCCACCTCACGAGCGGCCTGGACGCACACCCTATGCGCATACAATCCCTCCTTCTTTTGTCCCTTTGTGGAGGACCCAAATTTGAAGAAGATTGCAACAATTGGCGCAGCTATCCTGAGCAACCGGCACAATTGGCTAATGTAAGGATGCAAGAATGGAAGCGTCCACGGGAACTGCCTCAACACTCAAACTTTGCCTTTGCCGGGCCGGCCATTCACCGTATTCACCGCCAGCAGGGTAGTAGCATGGTACTTGGCATGGTATGAATCTTTTGCTGAACCTTGGTTGCCAACTACAGTACTGTATACCGGTATAACATCTGGGGTAAGATAAGCTAAATATGTAGAACCACTACTTTGGTAAGATACAATATTACAAAGGATACGATCGGGATTTGAGGCTGTCGCTGCCGCCTCGCGGGTGAGTCGAATGTGCCAATCGATCTCGTTGTGGGTCTCCGCTGTCGCTATGAAGTATGCAACTTGAGTGTGCATGCCATTGATGCATGCGCAAGTTATGGTACGGCATGGTCAGGATGCGTCTTCGTATAGTAATAGCTATGCGAAGTTCTCTTTACCATCCCCCAAGAGCTGCTCTGTCATCGCATATGGGGGAAAGGATTGTAGTGGACCGTTAAAGCCAAGTTAGAGTTGCATTCTCTGCGCCCTGATCTTTTTGCCCGACCACAGCATGACTTGGCCCTTGAAGCTTGAAGCTTGAGGGCTCCGGGTCTCCTAAGTCCGGGCACAGCGCGAGGCTAGTGGTATGCTTAACCCTACTCTAATGTGCTTCTTACTAGACCGGCTCCCGGCTCCCATATATGGTTAGCTCCGGAAGTCATCACTGCATCGGCTAATCGGGTTCCCCCGAGGGCACTCCCTTTTGATCAGGAAACTTTGACCCATCTGGGCACTATCGGCGACATCGTGGATTAGGAACACTCACACCCTAAGGCGTCTGCCCCATTGCCCGCATCACTGCCGTGCCATGCAATGTTCTAGAACTTGTGACACGCTCAGGCTCTTGGGCACGCTAGCCTTACCTTCTTGGAGTCGCTTATTCAATGCCGAGTGACCGAGTCTAACGCGGTGCCAGTGCCTTGTAAGCTTACATTCATCACTGCCACTGACAACCGGTTGCGGCACTCGCATGGGACTGAGGCACTCACATTAGGAGGGATGCATACTATAAATTGTGCCGACTTTGTTTGCTACAGAACCCAAGGCACACCCACACATTCCGCATATTCGCATATCAGGCTTCGCTTCAGACATGCCTTTCATCTACCTCTTTCGTTCGATCGCACACCGTATTTCACCAGCAAAACGCTTGGCAAAACGGGTGGAGGCTAGTGATCAACGGCTTAAAGACGCGGAGGCGCTACTCGAGAAACATCGGGCCGTGATGAACCCAAACGATCACGAACGGGCTCTGAGTTTTCTGCAGTCGTAAGCGACCCTCTCTTTGATACTCTGGTGTGTTCTGATTCGGTGATTTCTTCGCAAGCTGTGGTGATCTTCGATATGGTTTGGAAACCAAGCGCCTACTTGCTCGGATCGAGCAGGCTCGACTGTACGGCACTCAGGTGGACAAAACGGTGCAGCATATGCAACATATTCAGGTACTGTAGCCGCGATAGTTTTTCAAAATGTGTGCTGAGATATGATGTCAGGACGCCGTGAAGGACGTTACGGTGCGGCCGTAGACGTCAAATCAGTTGATGGAGATTCATGCGTTGAGCTTGTCTTTGGGCGATTGGAAGAGCGGGCTCTTCGAACCGCACATCGTCACCGCAGAACGTATTATGCTTTATGCACCATGCTTTATGCATTATGACCTATGAAATTATGAGGCCTCATTTCTCTTGCACATCAAATACTTACTATAGTCAAGTTTATAGATATACGCAGACTAACTTATATTTGTTTACTGTATTTAAACCACATCCTCCTCTATTTTTCCTAATAGTGGCTAGTAGTACTGTACAGCGAAGGAATAATTTAGATGACGTGCCCTTCAAGTTCCTGCCAGGGGAGGAAGTCCAAGCCCGCAAATATGAGTAGGGTGAAAGGTAAACTACGATACTCGGAATCTTATCATTGAAGCTCGAGCTTTCAAGCATATTTGAACAGTTTCGGAGAAGGAACGGATGGAATATTGAAGAACAGTGATTCAAGTTTTCGCTAGTCGGGTCGTCTCGGGCCTGACGTATCCTGGGCCTCGCCCTCCACGTGACCACAGTATCCTTTCTAAAGCTTTCTCAAGGCACTTTTCCGGGTCTACACTTACACAATACCCACACTCCAATCATAGAAGACAGCACTCCTTTTTTTACTCATCATCAAAGTAAATTATGTGTGATTCAGAAGACCGAAGGTATCGTGCGTCTAACTCCGCCATGTTTCCTCGCTACTGTCTCCCGTGGTGGAAAGTCGTAGCGAATTCCCACTGGCACCCGGTTCACGGACGACCCCGCAGAAACCGAAAGAGAGAAGTTCGCATGCCATTACACCGTCATCACTTCTAACCAAATCGTCCTTTCCACGTCGCACAGCGTTGCAACGCCTACATCTGCAGAAGCTTTTCCGTTAAGTTGACAACCCTGGCACGCAGGAGACGTGCCTTCCGTGAGCGAAAGCCTCGGAGATGAGCAGAGTGGTAAGAACCCCAAGTCAAAGCCCCACGGTATAAGGCCGTAATCTCGGACGTGCATGATCCGCTGCTCGGCACGACAATGACAGGCATGAACCATATTATATGGCACGATTTGGAGGGGCAGATTGTGAGCTCTCCGTCTTCTGCTGGCACGATCGACCTTGAACAAAGTGTAATCGATCTTTCTAGATTCGAGTCATTCGACACTCGCATTCTAAGTTTAACAGTCAACACCCCTCCCGAGCCTTCAGCCTGGTTGAACAAATTTCGACGTCCTCCCCCCTAGCGTCACATTATTATCAGGCTCTACCCGCGACCTTATCGTGCTTACACATGCTACACTACCAAGGGCTTTCCCTTAGGGGCTGTACTCTGCGTTCAAGAGCTAGAAAACGAATTCAGACAAGCCCAAATGATGGGATCCGTAATGCGACTCCGCCGGATTCTTACGAGTGGGTCAGGGCGTTCCGAGTTTGCTGTAGATGGACCGTGGCCACGTGGCGAGGTGCGTTTCCACCCCAGATTGCGGGAACGCCAGCCACTCGCGCATGCGTATCCCCAAATTTGCATACGCTTATTGTCACAATTCCAATACCAGTTACCAAGTGTCAAAGACAACGAAAGACAGGAGCCGTAATTTTGCGCCTATGTACAGTTGGTGAGAGTTGAGTTGACACCCCGTCAGCCGCTGGTCGATATTCGGCGCCTAACCATGCCCTTCAAGTTCATCTCAGGCTGGCGCACCCCACTTTGGTCTTGAGCGCCAGTTTCTCTCTAACGACCTTCAATATGTAGTTTCAAGGATCTCATTGACAACTCCCGATGGCACAGAGCTGGACACAGGCTACTCAAGAGGAGATATATCACGGCGTCTTGCTTGGGCAGCCGGCGCAACTGGTCAATGGAAGAAAGAATGGAAGCGCGCACGGGAACAGCGCCGAGCTTTTCCGGGCCGGCCATTCGCCGTATTCACCGCCAGTGAACCTGTTGCTAGACTTGGCCACAAGATCTATGCCAGTGTAACACTTGCCGCACCGTCAGCATATAACAGAATAACTATGTAGAACCACTAATCTGATAAGATAAAAGTTACAGGGATATGAAATGGAATCGGGACTACTGTCACGGTATCGCTCCGGCCCCCGTCGAATGCGCCAACTGAAGTCACTCAGGATCTCCGCTATCGCTCGCTATGCACTTGGTTACCGTAATGTCAGGCCGTGTCTTCGTATAGTAGTTGGGGTATGCGAAGTACCATCCCGTCTTCCCAGGGCTCCATCGTACTGAAAAGATTGTCCATTAAATGACTTTCGCTGCGCCTCGTATTCTGTCCGACCACAGCCATACTTGCAAGTTGGCCCTTGTGGAGACTCCGGATGTCCCAAATTCGAGCACAGGTCAGGGCTATTATATCCTCAACCCTACGACCTAAGCTACACGTTTTTTGCCACTGGCCACTGCGGCTCCCATATATGGTTAATTCCGGAGGTCTTCACGTCCTCACTGCACCGGCAAATGCTACCACTTCGGGTTCACCGAGGGCACCGCTCATTCTCAGAGCTACGCCCTTCTGTTCAGAAATCCTGGACCCTTTAAGCACTATCGGTTGCTAGTCTGTGTAGAGTAGGAGTGCTCCCACCTCATGGCGTCCGCCGCCTTTAGTGCGGGCAGATGCCACGCGATGCTCTGGAACCTGGGGCACGCTACCCTTCTATTCTCTTCTTGGACTCGCTTATTCCATGCCGAGTGACCGAGTCTAATGCGCTGCCAGTGCCTTGTCAACCCTACATTCATCGCTTCCACTGCCAACCGGCAGCGGCACTCGCATTGCGACCGATGCGTCCTATAAATCGTCCTCGACGATGTTCGCTCCAGATCGTCGCAGGACATCCTCACTTGCCACATATTTCGCTCCGGATATGACTCTCTTCGACTTTCGACTTATCTTAGACCTTATTGCACCAGCACATCAGGTAGCATATAGTGGTCAACAACTACAATGCGCTCAGACTTTATTCGATGAACATCGAGCCATGATGAAGCCAGACGATCACAAATTGGCTCAGAGTTTGCTAGAGCGGTAAGCGAACCCCCCTTTGATCAATGCAACGTGTTCTAATAAGGAGGCTTCTTCAAGCTGCGGAGACCTTAGCGATAGCTTGGAAGCCAAGTGTCTACTTACTCGAATCAAGCAAGCTCGACTGTACTGCACTGAAGTGGACAAAACCCTTCGGAAGATTCAGGTATGCCCACTCTAGTCATGATGTTCTTACAAATGTGTACTGAGATATTATGGCAGGCAGTCGTGGAGAACGATCTGCGGCCACAGATTTCAAATCGGTGGATGCCAGTGCGGCCCTGGGGAATGCTTTGATCATTGCTGTAGGTTGAACTTGACGTCAGGTGATTGGGAGAGGGGCTTTGTCGAACCAAACATCGATCCAGCCGAGCGTAACATGCATTATGCATTTATGGCCTATGAAATTATGACGCCTTGTCTATGTGATTTCTCCTGCTTATCACGCTAACTTATATAAGTTATATTTGTAGTATTTATTTACTTAAACAATTCTCTCTATTTTGTGCGACGTACTCCCGTAGAAATTCCAAGCTTGAAAATTAGAGAGGTGTAGGTCCACGAAACCCGGAATTAAGGTATCAAAATACAGTTGTGGTGCGTTGCTCGGCTCAGGTGCCAATCACGTGGTCGCCTCGAACGGAGACGTCATTGGACCGAGGGAGGACTGACTGGCACAAGTCTTTATGAGATCTCTTCAACAACTCGCAAAGCCAAATCGTGAACTGGAAACATAACGAAAGTACCAACACCATGGGTAAGACACTCACTCGTTTCTGAGTGCTTCTTATCGACGTCGCACACAGAGTCAACAATAGCGAAGCAGCTTGTTGACAAGATGTATGAGCGCCGCAAGGCTGCCGCCCTCGATCTTGAAAAGTATAATACCTATCTTACACCCTCTCTTAACCAGGAATTTACCTTGTCACTTCTGCAGACTTATCCGCGAATGCCATCAACAAGGCGATGAGCGACGTATCGGCCAGATCGTCGACCAACTCGTTGACATGTTCTCCAGTATCACCAACGCGCTCCACGTTCGTAATGGGGGCCTTATTGGCCTCGCCGGTACCGCTATCGCTCTCGGTGTCGATATAGCCCCATACATGGAACGATTCCTCGAGCCGCTTCTCGTCTGCTTCTCTGACCCCGAGAATCGCGTGCGCTACTTCGCAGCGGAATGTCTATACAATATCGCCAAGGTATCGAAGGGAGAGGTTTTGGTCTACTTCAATCCTATCTTTGACGCATTGAGTAAAGTTCGTCACGTCCTTCTTTTCCTCCCTTGACGCTCACCAGCCTCCAGCTCGCCGCAGATCCCGAGCTCTCCGTCAAGAACGGAGCTGAACTTCTCGATCGGCTACTCAAGGATATCGTCGCCGAGTCCGCCTCCTATTACGTCCCCCACTTTCCCGAGACAGAAAAGCACCGCACTACCGATTGCGACAATGGGATTGTCGTTCCTCACCCTGATGACGACGGCGCGAGCGTGATGCCGCGCCGCGCGTTCTCCCTCTCCCGCTTCGTCCCACTCCTCTCCGATCGCATATACGTGGTATCACCTTTCACACGATCCTTTCTCGTCTCTTGGATTTGCGTGCTGGACTCTGTTCCAGAGCTCGAGCTGATCACGCACCTTCCTCACCTCCTGGACGGGTTACTGTGGGGCTTTACCTTTCTTCTTACTCCCTTTTCCGACTTACCTCTTCTCCAGAAAATATCTATCAGATCCTACAGAAGACGTTCGTATCGCAGCAGAAAATCTGCTCGCCGAGTTTCTACGTGAGATCCGCGAGGTCACTATCGTACGGAAGCACCGCGAGGAGCAGCAGCGTGTGCGAGACGTGGAGTCCGAAGAGCATGACCGCGTAGATGCCGAGCGGGTAAAGGAACGATCATCAGATATCAATGCCCTTTCTGACACGGAACGAGTCTCCTTCCTTAACGGTGATTCATCTTCTGCACTGCCTTTAGATGTGGAGAAACCCAATGGGGACGCCGAGTCGGAAGTGCATGTACGGGACATTGGAGGTGCGTCTCGGTGGTAAGTCGCTGAAAGTACTCACTTTCCACAGACTGGGTCCCAGGGCAAGGTGTTCGAATTGACTTTGCTGCAATCATCGAAATCTTGATCCAGCAGTTAGATCCGCAACGTGAGTAGACTGTTCGTTGCGGCGTAACATCGTAATCGACCTCCTTCCAGACGACGAAATACAACAGTCAACGGCGCTTCTTTGGCTTTCAGAGCTGCTAACATTCACCCAGGAGGTCATGGTGCCGTTCACTCCCCGACTCATCCCCGCTATCCTCCCCAACCTGGCACACCATGTACCCATGATTCAGTCTTCTGCCAATCGTACGAACAAACTCCTCTTGAGCGTCATCCAGGCGCTTCCCTCACCGTCCGAACCGCCCTCTCGTCAAAGTACATTGCCGAGCGAGCGACCCGCTCCCGTCGTTGCCCGTGGCCTACCTCCATCGCCTTCCCTCGTCCCAGCCTCCCCGCCTGCATCGCGTCAGAATTCACAAATGCCAACCTCGCGCGAGTCTGGTTCGGTCGAGTCGCTGGCAGACCAGACTGTCACGCCGACTCCGAGTAACATTACGATCCAGAAGCGCGCGAGTTTGCAGGCCCAGCCGGATGTTGTTCCTCCAGTCCCACGTTTATTGACGCCGCTGGATGGCCAGCCGAACCCTCGCTCGCCTACGCCCCGACCGCCCTCACCAATATCGCTGGGAAGTGCTGCTGGTCAGGCATCTGTACCTGAGCGCGAAGTATCTTCGGATGCATTTGACTATCAGGTTACTGTGAATGCTCTGACCATACAATTTCTGAGCGAACACGAAGAGACGCGCGTTGCTGCGCTCAAGTGGCTCATTATGCTCCATCAGAAGGCGCCGAAGAAGGTTCGGTTCTCTTACTTCTCTCAGGTCTTTCGTTGTTCACCCACGTAAGACAGATCCTTGCGATGGACGACGGGACGTTTCCTGCGTTGCTCAAGACATTGTCTGATACTTCTGAAGAGGTCATCAAACACGATCTACAACTTCTCGCGCAAATTTCATCAACGTCGGATGATAGTTATTTCAAAGCATTCATGATCAATTTGCTGGATCTTTTCAGCACAGATCGAAGGTTGCTAGAGACACGCGGAAGTCTCATCATCAGACAACTGTGCCTCAACCTCAGCACGGAACGCATTTACAAGGCGTTCGCAGAGATCCTCGAAAAAGAAGAGGTGTGGAAAATTCTTGACTCACCACTTCGTCGAGTTTGAGCGGGTTCGTTTAGGACCTTGACTTTGCCAGTGTATCGTACAGAAACTCTCCATGATCCTCATCACATCACCCGAGCTTGCCGATTTCCGCAGACGGCTCAAGAGCCTCGAGACACGGGTACGCTGATGTTTCGATCCTAATCGTGCCAGCCTTTTCTCATTCTACTCATTTACAGCAAGATGGCCAAGCCTATTTGTGACGCTATATCGATCGTGGTGTCACAATGCCGTCGCCGTATTCTCTCTCTGCTTGCTTGCTCAGGCATATGAGCACGCGTCCAACCTCCTTGGTATCTTGCGAGTCTTTCTTTCTCCTGGGCATGGCGTACACATCGCTGACTCGCGGATGCAGCGCCGACCTCGAAATGACCGTCCAAATTCTCGTCCAGATCGACAAGCTCGTCCAACTCATCGAATCCCCCGTATTCACCTGTGCGTGAGCACGTACATTCCCTATTCATACTCACGAACCAGATGTGATAGACATCCGTCTACAGCTTCTCGAGCCTGACAGATACCCATATTTGTTCAAATGTTTGTATGGCTTACTCATGCTCCTCCCGCAAAGCTCCGCCTTCATCTCTCTCCGAAACCGACTGAACGCCGTCAACTCGGCCGGTTTCCTACACATAGCACCTAAACCGTCCGCCTTCCCGTTCTCTTACACCACGCTTTGACGCTAACTCAGTCCGCGTCCACAGGAGCACAGTCGCAACGGTTTCGACGCGATCGAAGCTCGCACGTGACGAGATCAAGTGGCCCGAACTCCTCGCGCACTTCCGCGCCGTACAAACGCGCCACGAACGTGCACGTCGCGTCGCGCTCGGCAGCGCGCCCGATATCAGCGCCACGCTCCCGAGCTCCGCGCTCCCGGAGCGCCCTCCCGCACGACGGCGCGTCACTGGGCTCGGAGAGGTCCCGGCGCCACCTAGCACTGGCTCGTCGGAGCTGGCAGCTCCGCGGCAGCAGGACCTAGTAATGGACGGCCGGGCGCGCTTAGCCCACTTAATCCGCGCGCGAGAGTTCAGGGCGGTGTTGCTACGACGCTTACGGCGCAGGGGCAGGTCCTCGGTGCACGGCCGAAGCGAGGGCTGAGCCTTGTGCGGAAGACGTGACGTGATGACAGCTTTTTTGTTTTCGACTCGCTCATATGCATATGTACCCTCCTCATATCTGCACGCCGCATAGCTTATAGGTCAACTAATTGAGCAGTAATCCATGTTTTGTGCATATCTTCGGATGTATCATGGCTTGGGTACGAGGATATTCTGCTGGATCGTGGTGATGTCTGGGTCTGTGAGGCCACACATGCGTCGTGCGTACTCCTTCGCGCCACCGTACCGCTCGTCCAGCATCTTGATGAACGCTTGCATCGTCTCCTCCCTGCCCAGCTCATCTGCACCCAAGGAGAGACCGGAAGGATAGAGTGCACGCACCTCGACGATAGCATGTTGTGCGCAGCGGTCGGATCTGAGGCGAATATGGGTTCGCGCGCGAGTCGCGATAAAACGAGAGTGCGCATCGGCTCACGCCCTATACGAGTCAAGGCGTAGTCTGCTGAAATCGCATCGTTACTAACACCAGCGAGCTGAAGGCGTTCGAGGTTAAATCTAGGCAGATCACGAGTGGGGATACTACTCACCAACAAGAGCAAAGCGGCCGCTATCCCCGTGCGATCCTTCCCGGCTGTGAAAGGTTAAGTATCAAAGAGGTCGACGAAGGAGATAGGAAGCGCACCTGTGCAGTGGAAGAGGAACCCGTCGTTGGGTGAATCGCGTACATGGCGAAGTATTGAGCCGAACGCGGGCCCGCCCGCGTCGAGAATTTCGGAATAGAGTTGCATGAACGCCTGCGGGACTCAACATGCAGACGACGACCTCGATGCAAAAAAAACAAACCATACCTCTGTTTTCCCGCTGGCGTAGAGTTGAAAGCGTCTGCAGAAGGACCACGGCATTGGAATTGGGCCCGGGGCCACGGAATGCACTCACTGTGCCATGCGTTCGGGGCTGTAGTCTTCTTGCGTGAACACGGGGGCACGCAGTACGGTTATTCCGTCGATCTTGGGCGTCGCCGTGTCGTACTTTGCGATTTCCGTGTCCGAACGCAGGTCGAATATAGTCGTGACGCCGAGCGCCCGCAGTTGTTCCGCACCTGATTAGTACGCGTGTTAGAGAGTCGTTGAGAGGAGTAATGGATGGGTAGAGCACCGAGCTGTGTTGCGCCGGAGAGCTCGCCGCTGCGGACGATGTAGCGCGACCGCGTGAGATGCTGGCCGTCTGCGGTTGGGATCCCACCGAGGTCGCGGGCGTTGTAGACGCCGTCGATGGTTACGAAAGGATGTTTTGAGAGGACATCCGCGACGAGGTGTGGATCCAAGGGGCCAGCTCGGACATGTCTAGGTTGAGTGAGTGGCGAGTCCGAGGATGGATCAACCCAGATAAGATCGACAGCGATCACTTGCAATCAGCCATGGCACCTCTCTCTCATCCCTCAGTCAAAGGTGCGCACATCGTCGCGACTATTTTTTTGTGTTAATCGTTCGCCGATAGACGGCTGGTTTCGCGAGATCTCCTCGCAATGGCCTGGTCAGGCCATGACCCTCAAGGTCAATAAAATCCTTCACATAGAAAGATCCCAATATCAAGACGTGCTCGTATTCGAATCTGAAACCTATGGCAACGTCCTCGTGCTCGATGGCGTTATCCAATGCACAGAGCGCGACGAGTTCTCGTTCGTAGCTTGACTTCCCTAGTGTTCAACGCCCGATTCATGTTTGATCGAAGGTACCAAGAGATGATCGCGCATATCCCACTCACGAGCCATCCGAATCCTAAAAAAGTCCTCGTTATCGGGGGTGGAGATGGTGGGGTCGTGCGCGAAGTGCTTAAACACGAAGCCGTGGAACATGTGGTGCTCTGCGATATCGACGAGGTATGTATGCTCCTTCCGCTGGCGATGCGCAGACCAAATACTTTATCCAGGCCGTCGTACGCGTCTCCAAGCGGTATCTCCCCCACATGTCTGGCCTGCTCGATCACCAAAAGTCACAGTCTTCATAGGCGACGGCTTCAAGTTCCTCGCGGACAACACTCGACCTACGATGTGATCATCACCGATTCTTCAGACCCTGTCGGACCTGCAGCTTCTCTCTTCGAAAACCCTATTTCCAGCTCCTTCACGACGCCCTCACGCCTGGCGGGAACATTCCACTCAAGCCGAGTGCCTCTGGCTGCATCTCCACCTAATCGAAGAGCTGCGTCGCACCACACTCGAGGTCTTCGAGACCGCGAGTACGCATTCACCACCATCCCCACCTACCCATCCGGCCAGATCGGTTTCCTTGTATGTTCCACCGCGCAGAACCGTGATCTAAAAACAGCCTTGCGGACCATTCCCAACACGCGCTACTACAATCCCAACGTGCATAAAGCCGCCTTTGTGCTTCCGGAGTTTGGGCGTGCTCTTATAGAGAGCATAAGAAGATCACTCCGCCAGTCGGCCGCGCTGCCCGCGCACTTGCCGAACCTAATCGGCCTCGAAAAAAATTCTCCTCCTCGGAAGCGGATATGTGGCGCGTCCCGCTGCAGAATATATCACTCGAGACCATGCCAATGACCTCACCATCGGTGCGTTTCATTAACAGTTCTATTGCAAATCCACGCCGCTGAAGATGGAACAGCCTGCCGTACACTCAAAAGTGCAGAGGCACTGGCCGAGGGTCTTCCAGGCACGAAGGCCAAGTCCCTCGATGTCACTGATGCTCTTGCGCTGGAGGCCGCCGTCGCTGCTGTAGATGTGGTCGTCTCACTTATCCCGTACACGTACCATGCGTCCGTTATCGAGGCCGCTATCAAGGGCAAGACGCACGTCGTCACTACGAGCTACGTGTCGCCCGCGATGCGAGCATTAGAAGAGCGCGTCAAGGCCGCCGGGATCGTCGTCATGAACGAAATCGGGCTTGACCCGGGTATCGACCACCTATACGCCATCAAGACCATCGATGAAGTGCATGCTCAAGGGGGAAAGGTATTTATCCTCGGTGCTTTCGTCGAACCGCGCTGATTTAGGAAATTATTATAGATCAAGCAATTCCATTCGTACTGCGGAGGCCTCCCAGCGCCGGAAGCGGCCGATAACCCATTAGGATACAAGTTCTCCTGGTCCTCCCGCGGCGTCCTGCTAGCATTGCTGAACGCTGCGTCCTGGCTTGCCGACGGACAAGTGCGCAGTGTCGAAGGCAACGAGCTGATGGCGCTCGCACAGCCATACTATATCTCCCCGCATACGCGTTCGTCGCGTACCCAAACCGCAACTCAGCACCGTACCGCGAGTGGTACAATATCCCCGAGGCAGATACGGTCGTGCGCGGAACGTTGAGGTATCAAGGGTTCCCAGAGTTCATACGTGCACTCGTCAAACTTGGGTGGCTCGACGCGCAGCCGAAAGAATGGGTCAAGGAGGGTCTGACGTGGGCGGAAGCCACGAAGCGCGCAGCTGGTGCAGCAGATACGTCGGAGAGGTAGCTATCTGCGTGCGCGCGCTCATGCTTCCCCTCGCTGACGTGTACTCTCGCAGTGCGCTGGTCGCCCGCGTCAAAGAGCTCTGTGCGTTCCGCGATGCCTCTGAGGCAGTACGGATCACTTCGGGTTTACGCTGGATCGGGTTGTTCGCGCACGAGCCGGTCGTGCCGCGCGCTGGAAACCTGCTCGATACGCTCTGTGCGCGGCTCGAGACGCTCATGGCGTATGCGCCCGGAGAGCGCGACCTCGTCATGCTGCAGCATAAGTTTGTCGTTGAGCGCGCGGACGGTACCGAGGTACGTTTTGGCGCTCTCTTTTTTTTTTTTTTGCCGTTGTGAGACTGATGGCTTTGAATAGCAAATCATCACGTCGACGCTTGAGGCGTATGGTGCGCCGGGCGGATACTCTGCGATGGCGCTTACTGTCGGAGTACCCTGCGGCATTGCGACGCAGTTAGTCCTCGACGGCGTCATTTCGAAACCGGGCGTGCTGGTTCCTTACACTAAGGAAATATGCGACCCCCTCCGTGAGCAGTTGGAGAAAGAGGGGATTGGGATGGTCGAGCGCGTGCTGTGAGAGGCGATAAATTATGGATTCCGGATCCTGTGCCGTGTAGCAGGAGGCAGGCAAAAAAAGAGAAAGTACTGTGTAGAACTGCGTAGCGATCGGAAAACAAAGACCGAAGGGATACAGTGCATGATGGGGGTATAGACAATTAGGAAGACGAACGGGAAATCGCTAGAAATACATCATAAAAGCATGACAGGCATAGTATATACAACGCGACTGACTACCCGGTCTCGGTCTAGCCACGCCATTGCAGTACGGTGGCCATCTGGGACAACATGAGCGTCGTGAGGATTTCAGTTACGACGGCCAACCCCGCCTGACGGATCGTCAACATCGCGCAATAGTCACTGGAGAGTTGCGCAGCTTCGTAAGTAGCGAGCACTTCCTTCCCATCCACGCACTGCCAGCGCAGCGCACACACTACCATCAACAAAGCGGCCCACGTGAGAAACGCAAAAAACCCGTACCTCCATCTTGTTATCCGTAAGTCGCTTCCACTTGAGCAGCCGACCGCTCCGGGACGTAAAGTACTGCGACCTGCGAGTTCGTCAGAAAAAGCGCCCGACCCGTGGGGTGAGGTGAGGTGAGGCGCGCACTCACGCGCTGGAGCGCTTGCGGCGCAGGGCTGTTGCCATGGGCTGAGACGGCGCGTTGCCGTAGATGAGGTATCCTGGCGTGCCAGAGGGACCAAAGTAGAAGAAAGCTGCTCCGGGGCCCATGACGCCTTGGTGTTTGTGTTTGTGCACCCAGGGCGCTTCGCGGCGGAGCTGCACTAGCGTGTTTGGCGTGCTTTCCACCTAAAGTCAAAATGAAATCAGATACGGAGCTAGAGTATAGGACTGCGTCGTGTGTACCTCTTGACTGTGGAAGAAAGGGGTTAGTTTGTTGGTGCCTATGGAGGGAGTGACGTGGCTTACAGTGTGAACGCGGTGAGGCCGTCGAGATCCTCGAAGCTGGTGTGGAACGGATCCTGAGCTTTCTGCAGCAGGACGTACGACTGCGACACTGCCATTAGGGGTGGGTGGGTGAGGGGGGGGTGACTAGACCCCCATTTAGGATGACAGTGGAGGTAATAAAGCGAGCTGGGTGCAATGGGAGAATACAAGGGATGCCTTACTTGGCTTGCCTGTCGTTCACCCGCCAGCATCCCAACCCCCAACCTTATTGTCCGACCTACCGCATGCTAGATGCATTATCACAGGCCATAAGGGTGTACTTCTTCTTCCCTACTAGAAGAGACTGAAAAAAGTGCCAATTGGGCTGAAAGGTCTTGGATGAAGCGGATTCCGGAGCTTGCCAGGGTAACACGGCAACAACCAAGGTTAAGTAAGATTGCCGATAGCGCTCCAGGTGCTCTTATGATAAGAAAAACAAGCACTGATCCGGAGGCGCATTCGCTTGTCGTGCTGAATCGAGGACGAAACGCTGGGACGGATAAGGATAAACTCTTGATACCACATTGATACGCTACAGCATGGCACATGAAAAACGTGTAGGTTTAGGGTTCTTCTAAGTGGCATGGAGGACAACACGCCCTTGGAAATGGGAACAATGAGGGGTTCGGTCTTGGCGCCTAAAGCCACGGGCAAAGCGGCGAGGCGAAGAGGATGAATACCTGCTGTAATCACGAGATGAGATGTAGACGTGAGCGTCAACGCGAAAGCGGAAATGGACACGCACGTAGCCTTCCCAACAGATCGCGTCCAACCACTTAGTCGTACACTAAAAAGGCAGGTAAAATGTAAAAAAAAAACACAAAGACGAACAATGTGGAGCGCACCATGAACCATAGCTAACCACGGATGGTGAATACATTCAGCTTTCCATATACACCGCCTTTGACAAGGGAGAAACGAACCGTAGAACAAGGTCCAGACAAGGATGAACGAGAAAGTATTTTCTTGTCCCGGGTTGACGACCTCAAGGAATCCACCCTGAACGTACTTTTTCGGACTGGCATTGAGGTTTACATAGTGGAGCACGACGGCGGTGAAGAGCGTCGTGACGAGGAAGAGGCAGAAGCCGAGCCAATTCTCGAGGCCGATGATGCCAGCGACGGCGCCTGTGAAGCACGAAGCGATGAACTTGATGTTGTATATGGAATTAGTGTTGAAGAGGACGTTCGGCGCACAGAGGCGCTGCTGCTGGTCCTCGGGGGAGAGTGAAGACATCGGCTCTGTTTCGTTTCTCACGGTCACCCTGCCCCCTCCGCTCCCTATGTACGCCGTCCCAAGCGATAAAAAAGTCAAAGTCGGCGTGCTCGGCGCGACTGGGACCGTCGGACAGCGCTTTATCGCCCTCCTCGAACATCACCCGTATTTCGTCGTGCACGCCGTCGGCGCATCCGCTCGCTCGGCCGGGAAATCATACGCTGCTGGGACGAGCTGGAAGCAGACGACACCGATACCCGCCGGTGTGCGTGAGCTCGTCATCCATCCATGCGAGCCGGAGCATTTCAAGGAATGCGCCGTCGTGTTCTCGGGTCTGGACGCGGACGCTGCAGGTGATATCGGTGCGTATGTGTAAGGTCTCGTTATGGATCATATAATCTCACATTGCCCAGAGGCGGCCTTCCGCGCGGCCGAGCTCGCAGTCTTCTCCAACGCCAAATCCTACCGCCGGACCCCAACGTGCCCCTAGTCGTCCCCTTAGTCAACCCACGCCACCTGCACATCATCCCTCAACAGCGCGCGCTGCACTCGCCGCCTCTCAAAAAGGGCTTCATAGTCACGAACGCCAACTGCTCGACGACAGGATCGTGATACCGCTCTCGGCACTCGAACGCGCCTTTGGCCCAATCGAATCATGCCTCATCACGACGCTCCAAGCGATCTCAGGCGCAGGCTATCCCGGCGTTCCCTCGCTCGACATATTCGACAACATCGTGCCGTACATCGCCGGCGAAGAAGAAAAGATAGAATGGGAGACGTTAAAGATCCTCGGCGAAATCACACGTACCGACCCCCCGGCGGGACCGCTCTCGTTCGAAATGCACGCGCATACACCGCTCCGCATCTCGGCGAGTTGCACGCGCGTGCCCGTCATCGAAGGACATACCGAGACGGTCTCGGTGCGCTTCGCGCGCCGTCCGGCGCCGAGTCCGCAGCAGGTGCGCGAGGCGCTCGTGGCGTATATGCCGGCCGTACGGGCTGCGGGGTGCCCGTCCGCACCGCCCCATGCGATTTGGGTGCATGAAGAACCGGATCGACCGCAGCCGCGCTTGGACCGCGCGTTCCAGCACGGCGCTGGCGTGTCGGTCGGACGCGTGCGCCAGTGCGCCGTGCTGGATATCAAGTTCGTCGTGCTGTCCAATAATGTCAATATTGGCGCTGCGACGAGCAGTATCATCAATGCGGAGATGGCTATTGCGACGGAGTTGGTTAAAGTGTAAGAGAGTGTCACACAGCAGGGAAGAGCAGTTGTAAAACTGTACAAAAAGTAACGCGAGGGACGCGGTGAATTTTTTTTATGCACTACAGATACACGTCTTTCGTACAGGATTACTACGTCGCCGTCACGAGTGCTAGTCGCGCAGATACCTCTGCCTGCGCGCGGACGAGGTTTGCCAAGTAGGACATCATCAACGTATCCTATCAAACCACAAAATTAGATCGCAGACTCGCCGAGATCATGAAAGCGTACCTGAAGACTGCTCGCAAATCCGCCCTTTCCCAGCTCCTCCGCGCCGCCACCTAATGCATCCATGAGATACCGGCCAAGGGCAGCATCTGCAGGATTTCCAGCCGCTGCCTCTTGTGCGTATTCTAACACACGATCGAGCATTTCGAGGACGCTCTCGAGCGTACTCTCGAGCTGCGCAAGCTCGCCGACCGGCGATGTCGGAGCGTTTTCAAGAAGATGCACTGTGAGAGAAAGTTGGAGGTGTATTAGTCAAAGGACGTGGGGGCGGACGCACGACCGCTTCGCTCGGCGTCGTTTGCGCGGAGCGTGACTGGTATCGGGACGAATACGGCATTTTCGGGCTTTGGGAAGACGCCTACTGGGGAGCTGTGTGATGTTTTTTTTTTTTTTTGAGGGGAGCTCGGTCGCGAGACGATAGACGAACCTGACGTATGCCTGTACACCTGCCTCTTCTCCGACTTGAATTCCCGTATTGAGCGCGATGTGGATGGCAGGATACGGTGCCGTCTCTTGCGAGTAGAAATTTTGGATCAATGCAGAATAGGTGTTTAAATTTGATCCCGTCGAGTACCTTTCGGCACTAGAAATCAGTTGCTTTCAGTTTAGCTGAATAAGATGCGCGCACCAGCCGACGATGATCTCCTTGGGGTTTACGCGCTGGGAGAGCTCGAACATCGCGCGGTGGTAGTCCATATCGACCGCGACCTGCTCGCTCGTCTCTGATGGAGAACGGCGAATGCGCTGCGCACAGCGACGGCCCCGTCGCCCTCACCGCGTGTTCCGAGCAACGTGCCGATTACGCGTTGCTGAGCATCTGTGCGGCGGAGGTGATGGTCGAGGATGGAGAAGAGAGCAGTCGGGTGAATGGCCACGGAGGGTATGCGGCTGAGATTGGGTGAGATGTGTGTGGGAGACGAAGCGGATAAGACTCACTAGGATAGATTCAAATACACAGCGGACGATGGAGGACCCAGTGTCATCCTGTCGATTAGAAAGGGACTAACAGGCGCGGCAATTCCCGACGCAGTCTACACCGAACCAACCAACAACACAAGATGCCCTCCGAAGAAACAAAAGTGATTTCTTCTCACACTCTTGTTTCTCAGACACACTAACAAAGGTCTTTAACAGGAACGCGTCGTTCGTGCTATTGATTTCGGCCGTGTATGACAACAAGTCCCACGTCATCACTCCGTTGAACTGACATTTTGTAGACTGTGCTACACTACGGCTGGATTCCATTCATCATTTATGTGGGCTACACGCGGAGCAACCCCCAGCCGTCGTTGATCAAGTGCGTCTACCGAACACTTCCTTCTTTCTCGTAGCTAACAGGACCGCGTTAGGTTGATTAGTCCGCTGGCATAGTGTTCGTCCCTCATACGCCCCATACGCATGATATAGATACACCAAAACCTCTCAAAAATCATATTTCATTCCTTCTCACTGTCTACCAAACCGCGTCGTTTACATTGACGAAAACGAAACTACATAAGATAAGGGCCGCTACGCAAACGGTCTTCCCATCCACCAGATGTCGCTATTCACGAGCAATCCGCATCAAGACCGAATAGCTTGGGTTGAAGAGAAAAAAACTCGTTCACAAAAATTTATACTCTGCATTTTAGGACCGTCATCGGCGTCGGCAATTGACTCGTGCTGGCGCTTCGTCTCCGCATCCTGTGAGATTCGCAAGGCTTTGTTACCATCGTCCTGGACACACAGACTCTTCTCTTCTCCATTATTTTGAGATGCGGCCCTATTGCGATGCTCATTCAAGCTCGCGACATAAGCAACTAATATGATGTTAAAGACGGTGTCGCAAATAGGTCGTAGGCTCTGGACGAAAAGACGCGTAGTGGGTTCTGACGAGAAGTCTACGAGTGGAAGTCCTTTTGTTTCCGGCCGAAGAAACACACCGGTCGAGATCTTGGGTGGGTTTGTCTGCCATCAAAGGCGAAAAATTATATCTACTTCCGTCACAGAGATATTGTATACCGGTACGTTAAAATGCAGTGCATTGCTGCCGCTATCACAAGCTGTGAGTGCATGAGAATGATTAAAGGATGCCCTACAGTCCACGCTCAGACGCTCATCGGTAGTTCCCTTTCTCAACTTCACTTCGACGAACACGACCGTTACTGCGCCAAATATCTTTAATGGTACACGATTTTCCTTCTTGTCGTACTGCTGCGACCAGACTCTGGTTTGTTCCGGAAAGCGCTGACAAACTGAGCGGTGGGTTAGACGAGGACTGGGTCGACAAGCTACAAGCAGAGAACGAGAATCGAAGTTGTTGTGCTGCACGATAGCACCTGCAAGTTTTTGGGTGCTAAGAACATCATCGGACAACCAAGACGAGCACTGTATCTGACTCGGAGAGGCATGAACATGCGAAGAGTCGTTTGCGGGACGGCAATTCCCGAAGGAGTGAGCTGAAGTAAGCCGGCTCGCGCTAATTGATTTTGGCCTTTCCCCTCACATCCCGCGTGTCTGCTGAACTGACATTTTGCAGACCTTGCTACACCACGGCTGGGTTCCTTTCATTTCATGTGGGCTATACGCGGAGCGAACCTCTGATCAGCCGCCGACAATCAAGTGCGGCTCCAAAACACATTCTTTTCTTCTGTCTAACCGGACTGGCTTATGTAGGTTGATTAGTCCGCTGGCATAGTGCTCTTCCCACACGCGATGTAGATACACCAATCATATGTCATCCGCTGCTCATTGTCTGCTAAACTACCTCGTCACACTGGTGAGTAGGTTGAGTCCAGTCAAACCGCATGATTATTTCCAGTGGTGGTGTACGCGTTCTTGCGACACCCCGAGCTACCCGCTGAATCACAGCTGGGCTGCGTTGTGGATCAATAAAGGCCAGATATGATGCCTGCCTCTCCTGTTTTTCGTCATCATCGCACCAGCCAACTTCTGACTTCCTATTTCACCTAGTGTCGCGGTTTGTTGATGGGCCCTTCTAATACACATGAACATGCTCCGAGTAATACAATGATGGGTCGTTCGAAAAGGACAGAGTTAGAGATAAATACGACGGAGCTCACCCGCGACGGTGATACGCTTGCAGATTGGGCATAAACCAGTCGCTTTGAGGCAGCGTAACCAACACGCACTACAGCACGCGTGCCAGCAGCCCGTGCTCACCGTCGGTTCGCTGTACGCCTCGAGACAGATACGACATCCCAACGCTGAGCCCTCTGACGCGGCGTTCTGTGAACATGTCTGAGCAGGAGACACCCGACCTGAGTTATAAGTTAACGTACCACGAGCCGTTCTACCTTACTCTCCAACTCAGAGATGAGTTCACGTGGATCATTCGCCTCGTCACCACCCTCGGCTAGCACGTCTGCCTCAGTGAACTGCGCAGCACCAAAGGCGCCTAGGTCGTCCCCCTCGACGTCAATCTCGTCCTCAACGTCCTGCGCCGTCCGATCGCCAACCGCAAATCCCAGCGCAGCCGCAGCGCTAGAACCACCACGAAACCGGAGGCTTCGCGCGCCGTCTGGGCCCTCGCTCTCCTCCCACAAATCGACGTCATCATCGACATCCCCCTCGTCCACATCCGTGTCGTCCACCAGCCCGAGCTCCGCGTGCGCGAGACATGCGTCGACGTGAGCCGCGATGACGTCCGGGTCGCCTTCGACGTCTTGCATGCACACCGGGCACTGCTCGCGCGCGTCGGCGCGCGCTTTGCCCTTCCTCACTAAGGACTCGTCGTCCTCGTTGCGCGTCGCGGTGCGCAGAGCCATGTTGCGCGCTTTGCGTCGGCGCTTGATGGCGCCGAGGGTCTTGGCGAGGCGCGAGATGTCAGCGGTCTGAGAAGAGGCGGCGCGGCGGCGCGCGATGGACCTGTAAGACGTGAGACGCGTTGTCTGGGTATGGGAGGGGGCGGACGTACGGCGCGTGAGGTGGCGCGTGGGGGTCTGAGAAGGCGTCTAGATCGCCGACGTGGTCGAGGATGGTTTGCACGCGTGCGCTCTCGAGCGTGTGGTGCTGCCCGAGGAGGCGGAGCGGGATGTGGTCTCCGCATATGGGACACTTGCGTGTCTCGGCGCGTTTAGCTATACGCAGGGATGTAGAAACACGCGTATGGTTCGGTGCAATACTAAGTGCCAGTGATGCGACGTGTGCAGAAGAGGCATACCTCGCTTGACATTCGATGCGCTGGCGGACGTCGACGCAACAACACCCGTGTCGCATTCACCCTCAGGATCAGTAACTAGTTCCTCGAGGGCGCGTTTCTTGCCTCGCCGGCTGTTCTCCATGCCATATGTAAGTCAGCAGGACTTGGACGCGACGCTGGGCACTGAGAACACACCTGGCCCTTCCACTCGATATAGATTCATTGTTCCCTGTGGAGATTGCGCGTGTGGCTGTTATAATTGTGGAGCACGCCATGTGTTCTACCTGCGAGGGGAGCGAGACAGCGAGGAAGGGTGGATGCTCACTTTGTCAAACAGATGGAACCACGAACAACGAAGCGCCTAACTTGGTCCATGCAATTAATTACGTTAGCTATATGCCGTCATTTCCTCGGTTTCCCAAATGAGTCGTCGACTCGATCTTGGCGGTTGCCCCACCAGCATTCCTATCCCTCAGGCTACTAGTGTATACCGAGGTTTAGGGTATATCGCGCTTAACGCTTCAGCTTAATGTCGTGTACTTGGGTGGTTACTAGACGCTTCCACATTGTTCCAAAGACATACTACAACCTTCATTGTCCTCAGGCTATCCCGGCCGCCGACGATTCCCATGGCTGTGCATGAGATTAGTTGGTCAGTATCACTTTTAACACATTGCAAAGCGAAGTGCCTGGAGAAAGTGACACGGTGGTTAGAATCGAATGTCTCACGGTTCTTCCAACGTGTCCCACATGGAATAGAAATCTCTAATCATGAAAGCGTAGCGTGGCAACAACATGATAGCAGTACGATCTAATCCGAGGCACAGCCCGAGCTTAAGCACAACATAGAACTACGAAGCAACAACGACAAGACATGAAGAACACAGCGTTGATAATACGACATATACTAGTAGTCCACTCTTCCTTTCGAGCCATCGGTGACGGTGGGTCAGTTTGTAATAATAGATGATAGCTCTAGGAAAGATCGGCCAATTCGAGTACAAGCCGCACCTCAAACCGACCACCAGGGCTTGGCTCAATCCGAAGCATGTTGACAAGCGTGCCAGGATTGTTAAGGTAACGGCCTGCAAGGATTCTCAGACCGTCCGCTGGTGGCATGTTGCGGGTGGGGCTGGGTGGGGCCAGACACCGGGAAACGCCTCGGGAGGGTTAGCCATGGGAAACTGGGCATCATAGCCATCAAGGCCATCGTGATTCTCTTGGACCTCCTGCACCAAGCGATTCGGTTATATGTGTGGTAGAGAAGAAAGGATTACGCACTGGAGGAAAACGGCGTGCTTGTACAGGGGCAGCCTCAACAACCCCACATCCTGCGATACATGTGCACGTCTGGAGCCTCTAGATACTACATGTGAAGTGTCACAGTCAGAAAGGGGACACAAATATGAAGTGGACGAATAGTGCTTACAGGTAATAGTGCAGGAGGGTGGTAGGGTGCGACATTGTAATTGGGTGCGTTGATGTGACGTGGGTGCTGCATTTCTCCTTGCATGACCACGTTTCCCAATGGCTGGGGGACAATCTCCCGATGGACGTTTTGCTGGTAATCACCACCCACATAATGGTTCTAAGAGTACACGTGAGTAAATGACAACGAGTGACACAGGGAGAAACGCAACACGCTGTACATGGCCGTGGAGCTGGTGGAAAGCAGGATGAGCCTGAGGGTAGTCTGTGTTAGGATTGGCTTGCTGAGACGGAACCCGATGGTGGGCGCTGTGAGCCATTTAAATTGTAGGTCGCGAGGTAGTCTGGGTGTGTGTGATTTTTTGGGTGCTCGAAGCGACTTCCGTTGGGTTGTTGTGGTTTAGCCATGGTGGTAGAGGTCTACTTAACCTGTTGCTTTTGTGTAACAGTAAGCACCGTGAGAACCTCTTCCCTTTCTTTGTTTCAGCGTTCTCCGGACAGCAGAGAAAGCCGAGGTTTTCATTTCGATAACCTTAACGGAAACATCAAACACGTTATTTTGTAACGCCACGACAAGCCAGGTTTCCGTCGACGAAGTCGACAGCTAGTTGAATAACTCTAAATCCTAAAGTCGCTGTTGACTCCTGCCTTTCTCTCTGCTTTTCACTCGCCCTCTGCACCTCTCGGCATCTATACTTAGAACTCAATTCCAACTCGAAGATTGTTAATTCCTCCGCCAGCTATATCGGTCAATCCCAAAACCCCGTCCTTTGGCATCCCCACGTGTCTTCACCAACATGTGATTTCACTTTACCTCCAGGGGAACTGTGACGGAGTCCGCGTGACGGGGAGAAAAGTGAGAGAGAACTCTGAGTCTGATTTCTCCTCAACGGTACTGTTTAAATACATTTCGTATACTACTGTTTTACTCATAGGATGATGTGGCCCACTTATGCGTCGCTCTCGTCGTACAATACCTTTCATCTCGAACATATCTCGGAATACCATTCATAGACCTTTTCGTGACAATTGCTGAGACAGCGTCACGTGACTTTCATATAACCATATTGAGTTCACAACAAACAATCGGCTCCCAATGTTACAGTTGGCAACCTCCAATCCCTTCTCAGATTCCCGTCCCGTATTCTAGGATCCATCATGCTGCAGTCTCGATCAGTCACTCCAATCCCTTCAAGCTTCACGACTCCTCAAATGGCACACACACTCTTAAGTTATCTTGTTTATCACTGATTCCCTATTCCAATCGCACCAAGCCTGCGGTCAGATGCGAGAATACTGCAAGTCGTGCGTAGCGTAACGAGATACGAGATTTGGGTGTGGGGAATAGATGCGTGAGGCGTGAGTAAAGTCTCTCGTGCAGAACATCACCATGGAGTTTAGGAGTCTCCAAGCGGAAGAGGCAATTTCACAAGGAATCAAACTCCAGCGCTATGGATCACAGAGATCAAGGTCTACGTCGAGACAAGCTCGCCGCAAACCAGATGCACACCCATCACGTCGCGCGGACAAGTCGAGCTACCTCGACGAGAACCCGTGCATCAACTGGCCCTTATCTGCTCTGCGTGCAGTACTCAGTGCTGTCTACGCGCCACACGGCGGTCATTTCGAGACCAGCTGCACGTTCTTTGCAACTCCCGGGACGATGCGGACATCTGCGGGGTGCTTGACGCGCTTGAAGACGTCGCCCGCCTCTCGGACCTCGCGTTGTGGTTCGTAATGAGTGTTACGCTGGTGCCTAGACGCAGCGCGGTAGCGGCTGGAGGTTCAATATACTTTAGGTGCGTTGATCATTCAATATTACTAAAGATACTTCCAATGGTTGAATTCTTGACATGTCAAGTTGCGAGCCAGTCCGCAGTAAACTATTTCTGATGTCCGTGCAGTTTACTGTAATGTGTTATTTATGTTCTCGAGAAACCCCAAGGACTATCGTTACTTAGGATTCAAAGGAAACAGAAAGAACTACCATTCTGTACGGCATTTGCGTTTCCGTGACCATCCCGCGATAGTCAAGAGAAAGGACACACGGGATTTTGCGCGATTCGCAAGCCTCAATGGGCAACCAGCGCAACTGGTTAATGGAAGCATGCAGTATCAACCTTTCCCAGAAACGCCACTCGCCATCATCGAACCTCTTGTTGAACCTTGTTCGCCAACTCAGGCTGTGGTGGTGATAGTGTGATACAGTCTACAGTACAGACTTAGCGGAGCGAATCACATTACACCAGAATAAATATGTCGAACTAAGTTACTGATTTGATACGATCTTGATATAGATATGTCACATTCACGGGCTGTTGCTTCGCTGGCACCTCAGTATCAGTAGCTAGATCTGCACGTGTCGCCGGCTGCCAGTGTGCAACATACCATACTAGGCTACGCGGGTCAGTAGGACTCGGACGCGGCGACGATGCACAGTGAAACAGGCCAAGCCATTTCGCTCGATATGGCTTGCTCTTCCCAGCTCAGTGGAGACTGTGTGCATGGCTGTTATAATTGGGAGCACTTCGTGTTCTGCTTGCGAGATGAACGAGATGTCAAGGAAGGGTGGTTGCTCGCTTTCGGTTGTCACCTTGCTTTTTACACCCATGAGATTCGACAGCGTAAACGCATTTCAGTGTTTGCGTCGGGTGACTTAGCTAGCGCGAGTTTAAAGTTGAAGTAAATCATGATACTTTAGGCATACCAAAGCGAAATTTATAATACGAAGACAAACCTAAAGCAAAGTCGACAGCTAATCAAACAGATGTCCATGCCGTTGGCTATCTATCGCCTTTTCTAAAGTGAGTCATCGACTCGATCTTGGCCGCCATCATTTCTCTTTTTTCTTCCTGACGCCGCTACTGTGCGCTAGGTCTACGGTAGGATCGCGCAAACCGCACTGGCATAACGTTCTGCGCCGGGTGGTTTGACGCTTCCACGGTGTTCCAGCGACATACAACCTACCTCGCCTCATCATCGCCACTGACGATTCCATGGCTGTGCAAAGATTGCTCAGTTGACGCCTAGTCTCTTGTCCATGGTGAGACTTTCGAAAACAGACAGATGATTCGAGTTGAAACTTTCCCTTAGAGTTAGGGCTAGGCAAAGCTACAAATCTTTGAGGTTAAGCGATATAGGAATACTCGCCTACGGCAAACCCTTACCATCATGCACCTATTCGTCCGGCCGTATTACTGCACTGCCTTGATGAACTCTTTACTAAACACGAGATAACAATTAAAACGATATTTTTTCAGAAAAAGTATAACATATCAATGTTCTGAATGAGGGTCATGATAGCGGTATCGCGAAGATGTCGAAATAAGGCAAGAGAAAATGATAGGAAGGAGAAGAACCGCTGCGTGCGGAGAAGGCATTTAAAGCCAGTGAGAATCGATAAACTACCTACGCAGCAGACTACGAGGCCTCACTAACTCTAGATTACGTAGCAGACTACGGAGCCTCGCTGACATAAGTAGGTGGTGCTTCAGACTCGGTTCTCTCCGCGCGAAGTTGTTGGACCTCATGCCTCAAAAGGTCGACTTCGGACCAAAGTCTCTGAGCTTCGGGTAAAGGCGTGGCTTCAGTCGCCACACTCCCAAGCGCGTCCCTGTCGATGGTGGCGGCCGAAGAGAAATCAGATGGCTGTCCGTCCGTGGGTTCGGAACGCGATCCATTTGAGCGGAGCTGCGCAAGTTCCTTACTAGACAAACCGACGGGGATAGACGCAACACTTGGTGACGAGAGCAGCGTGTCCAGAGGGGAAAACGGGTGAACCATCTGTTGCTGCTGGTCCGTCTGAGGCCTTACTCCTGGTGGTTCTGCCTCGGTATTTGCTGGGCTGTATGGCGTTACCGTGACCTGAAAATCCTTGTCAGAAGTTTCTCTCAATAATGAAGCTTCACGAAGACCCAACTGATAGGCTTTTATGACTTTGTCTCCGTCGATGTCGTAAGACCAAGGCAACAGTCCCAACCGCGAGTAAACCCGCAACACCACATATGGCGCCCCCGACAATCGCACCAGTGTGAGATTTTGACGATGTCCCAGTCGTAGTCGTAAGATTGGCCGTTATTTGGACGACGGGAGCTCTGAAAAAAAAGCCAGTCAGAGCCTCGAAAGACCTTCGAAAAACACGAACTTGAGAGCTAATGGTGCATACATTGCACCTTGTGCAGGGCTAGACGGCGGCGTGGTAGATATTAATTAGCAACCCACAAATTCAAATCGCGAGGCTTACCTGGCTCCTCCCGAGATGGTCGACCCATACGTGCCATCATATTCAGTCGGGAATACTCCTGCGCTCTCGTTGAAAGACGCTCGATTGTGAACTCTCGAAATAAGATCCGTGCGTAGGTTCTGGTCCGAGGTCATGGCGGCAACAAACAAGTCCCAGCCTAGAACCACATCAGGTGGAGACTTCAAAAGCAGGACTCTACTCACTTGATACGGCGACGCCTGTGTCCGAGCCGAGGTTATCGACTGGCATGCCAAACTTGCTGAAGGACGAAGTCAATGTGAGGTTATCGATAAAGCTACTTTGACCACTGTAGACCAGAAACCAACTCGGGATGACTCTCAACGTAAGGGCAGAAATGAGTAGATACCAACGGATGATTCAACGACGCCAGTGCCTAGCCATATATCGGCAAATAGATTATAACCTAAGGTCCACGAGCCCGTTTGTCCGTATTCTGCAAGGAGGTGTTGATCACCTGCCAGTGAAAAGTTCTTCCACTGGGCATAAAGACCGGCGGCTGCATGCTATAGACTAGTCAATTTCGCTGACGAACATCTAAAAGACGTCACGGACGGAATATTTGTCAACATCGGAAAACTCCTTGACAATTGAGCTCATTTTAGACATCGCTTGGATGGCGATAATACCCTTGATCGCGAGGTTGGTTTGATTGTTGGTCGACAGCCCATCCGCGGAGGTTCTGTGTAGATCGTCGTTCAGATTATCGGCCATGAGAATCATTGCCAGTGACAACGCACTGATCGCGAATCAACAGTGTCGAGCTGGACAAATAATCGGCCCAGGAAGTCAACAGCTTATACTGCCCCGTGTTGTTGGTCTTGTATAGGTATCCGAGAGGAACGTATACGTACGTATCTGCCAATCAGGTTGCCATCCCCACTGGCACGAGCGTAGGCATAAGTCATGATCAACATATTCCCGGATTCTTTTTAAAAGATGAGAACAGATACGCAAGACCCGTGAGTGAAATACCAACGTTCTACTCCCTGGGCATGAGTAGAATTGCTGACTGTGACATTGGGGTAATTTGGCCCTTTAGGTTCTTAATAATCAGCCACTGAAACTAGGCTCTCGGTCCTCGAGCGCACCTAGATCAGGGGCAGCGTACGGGATGGTGTAGTTGGGCGATGCTTGAAGTCGAAACAGAGGCTCAAGTAAGAGTCCACCAAGCTTAGGGTCAATGTACATGAACGCTGGAAATGCTGAATATAGCGTCTCGACGGCATTGACCCGGCTTGACGGCGTCAGCATCTATATCTCATTCAACGCGTAAGTCAACTCACTTTGTTTTCAGCCCACCGACGTTCTTCATGAACGCCATCACATCCGACTCGTTGAAATTACCACTTGCGTCAGTCCCTATTGTTAGTTGCATGCTGCCGTATACTTGTGCTGTCGAAAGAGCAACCAGATCTCCGAGCAGTCCAGAGATTGGAGCGGCGTCCTGAAGTATCTTCGAATCCAGTTGCTGAGCTCTTGAAGATGCATTGGCGAAGTCTCTAAGAAAGTCAACGACCTTAGATACGACATGAGATAACACCATCTTTGATGCCAGTGAATGCGGATACTGACTAAGGATGTGTTAGTATCAGGATATTGGGTCCTGTAGAACAAGCTACGTTGCTGAGAGGCTCCGGATAGGTCCGTATAATTGATGGCGGGGTCTGTGACGAACCCGACAGCCCAGACGACAGGATCCTGTGTCACTTGAATGGTGCCAAGATCACGTGCTATGGCCCAAACCGTGAAGTTAGCGTCGATGGGATGAAAATTTGGGTCCGTTTGGTTGTCCAATACCCCATTAAGCTGGAATAGAGTACGAGAAATAGAATCCTGTGCTACCGTGTATGTGATGTTGCCGCCCTATATCACGAACTATGAGTGGAAAATGCGGGTCACTGCCAACCCATTGCCACTCACGCTCTTCATGGCATGGTACAGTGTGCCCCATTCTGGTTGAGTGGATATTTCGCTGAAGACAGCTGGACTTTGAAGCTGCGCCGTAAGGTAGACGACATCGTTATTAGCTGTCGCACCCCATACAATCTTCTGGGTCCAATCGGCCGACAACCATTCTGCGACAAATTTGAGACAAATAAAGTCGGAGCAACAATAATGACATCACCCACCTGAACTGAGATCCGAATACACCTGCACAGCATGTGACGCACCATCCAGTGACTTCGCAGTTAATGACATGTATGAGAATGGAATTGATTGCTTGACCCAATCGCCAGGCTAGTATAACGAACGTGTGAGTACTAAATGATAAAGTCAACGCCAGTTCAAACCTCGATGGGGTTCAGAAAGGTAAGGTTAAACTGCATGGGGCCAGCTTCTGCGGTAAGCTGGGTCTGGGTAGGTGTAATCACCGTGTTGGTGAGGTTTGAGGTTTCGTTGATGGGATATGGATATCCTAGCAATGAGTAGGTTATGTTGTCGACACGGACAAGGACGGGCATGTTAAGACTCTAAAGTGTAGTCAAATTTGGTGTTATGCCGAGCGGCAGAAATGACATACATTCGCACTCGGATCCTGACTAGAGGGTTGATGGGCAGAGGTTGTCGACCATAACTGTGCGATATTTGTCCCATTGAGGGTGAACATCCAACAACTGAGGTATGGCGAGCGGACTGTAAGAGGGATTGCCGCGGGATACAGCGTCTGCTGAGCTCTTCCATAATAAAAAAGAGGAAACAGGAGAACTAGCAAGTGGATCATTTGAACCGCCGTCGCCTGAGGTGTTGACCACTGGTCGCAGAGCAGCAGCACAAGGTCCAGTCACCACTACTGTTTGGGTTTGGCCAGTGAAAGTGGCGTCAACCATAAATACAGCATTCAAAAAGAATGAGGAATCAGCAGGGAATAGCCGCCGAACTTCGCGATTTCTGATTCGAAAGTTGTCAAGGTAGTGTCTCCCTTCTACTGTACGTTTCAAGTGAAAGTGCCTAGATAGCGCCGAGTGGTGGGCGGCAATCCAGTTGTTGACGAAGACGTGCCTGACAAAGAAGGAGACATGCTGGGCCTGGTGGGGATAGTTGGCATTTACAGCAAGATCTGAAACTACAGTCGAACCTCTCATAACCCATACAGCCCCATGGACGGCCCAGGCTATGGGTTATGGGGGGTTATGGGATATCGAAAAGTGCTAAAAATAGATGACCAAAAACTCGACTTTTTTCAAGAACAGATCATTAATATGATTTGGACATGTATGCTACTAGTTATTGAATGTACTATAGATTGGTCTAAATTATGACTGCTGGAAGAAATCTGTCAAGACTGTGTTTCTCATCGATCTAGCCTCATCTTTATGAATGAGCCTGATCAACAAACCCAATAAACTCTCAATTTTGCGTGCAATAGGATTGTCCAATTCTGAGACATATTGAGTAATCGTCGAAATTGCCTTGAGAGCTTCGCGACGACCCGGACAAGGCTTGACTGGACCATCCTCATCCACGTCATCCCCACCATTCTTCTCAATGTTTTCCCGTGCTTCAATGGCATTCATCACACACTGTTCATCCTTCCTTTGCTTGATTTTTCGTGAAAAACTTTGGAAGCCTTGCAGCCCTTGCTTTAACAGTTCGAGCGGTGTTGGACTCATCCCAAATCATTCGCAGGGAAGGTTGGAAGTGAAAGTGAATGGAATCAGTGTTTTGCCAGCTCGGAGCCTGTCCTGCCCAGTGCCACATCACCATACATCACCGGCATCACCTTGCACAACAGTCTACGCTACGCACTGGCATCCACTATGAGTCTATGACTATCATCGGAATATATTCTTTTTACTATTGTAGTGCACACTGGCACGCTCAAAAATCCGTCCTGACTCCTGTACAATCAACTCCCAGCCTACTAAACCTATGGGTTTTGCTTTGGAAAAGCTATGGGTTATGGGGTATCACATTTTTATGGGTTATGGGTCTGAAATCCCCGCCTACCAAGTCGGTGGACTGAAAAAGGCATGGGGTTTGAGGGGTTATGGGTTATCCCACCTATGGGTTAAGAGAGGTTCGACTGTATGTGCCCTTTGGTAGCCGCTTTCGAGGATAGGCCGAGTTCAAATCATGCCGAAATATCAAATATTTTCAGTAATTAAAAATTAACAAAATAACCAAAAAAAACGGAATCTTTATGAGATTTTTTTCTAAGTCGAGCTTCGAAGTGTAAAGGCACACAAAGCCAAGTTTTTTTTTTTCACCACTCTCCGTAATAGAATTGTATTAGCTTTGTACTCTGTACCATAAAAGACGCGCGCGCATCAGTCATCGTTTCTCCCATCATCATCATTTTCCCCCGGTTTTTCCCCGCGTCACCGTCAATGTCCGAGAGATATTCTTCCATACTTCAATAAGTTAGAGTACTGTTCTACGCTATGTGTTCTGATGACATGCAAATTTCTTTGACTTGCTTTATCACGGCTCGGGATTCTTATGGCTGTGCAAATGATCTGAGGATTCGGTGCATCGGTATCGCCCCATCTGCACTACCGTGCACGTATGGAATCTCCCGACTTCTTGGCCGCGGCGACTTTGTGTCTTGGGGGTTCCTTGGAGGTGGACGCCGCTTTATGAGCACCTCCAGACAGTCCCTGACATCTGTTCCTCGGTATCCGGACCTCAGTGATACCATTCGGACGCAGACAGATCGTTTGAGTTAGAACCTCAAACCCGTTCCTTTTTTGGTGGGTATGCGAATTTTAACCCTTCGAGGCTTCGCGGGCTTTTCACGATGGCGCTGCTGCTTATTGTACTATGATAGCATATGATATCATTCTATACTGCCTTGATGAATTCTTACCGTAAACTCAAGGTAATGACAGAACAATTTTATTAGACAATTCGGAACATGTCCCTGATGCGACACACGCGTTCATACGTTCATATTCCACAGCTGGTGAGGACATAAATGACACTGCGACCTCCCTCAAAGGCACTGTGCAGTGAAAAGGAAAAGCCCAGAGACGATGGGGGGAATACGGTACAGAACTACTATGTAGAACGAGAGAGTGAATCGCATTTGTTCTAGCTGTTGAAGATACGAGAGTGGAGTAGGTCATGCCGAGCAGCCAGGATCTCGCCTAATGGCCACGTCGTCGCTGGGAACCGTTCGTCTGCGCACTCCAGATCGAGCTCTAACTCGTCCCCAGTGCCCCAGAAACAAGATGCGCAGTGGATCCCAGTGCATCGTCGACCAGGCGCCGCACCGCATGCAGCAGGAGCTGCTGCGCAGCGTACGGGCCCACGATATTCAAACGCACAGCGGCAGACAGCACGCCGCGCGCATGCAGGAACAAATGCAAGTGCGCACCACGCTCTAGTACAAATACGTCGATGGCAACATCACGTTAGCCAGGGTGCTCACCGACAGTCAGGCCCAGTGCGCCAGTCAGGACGCCCCAGCAGATGGGCAGATGCCCAACGGGCGCATCAGGCTCGCCGCGCCTTACGCGGAGCTTGAGCGCCGCAACCAGCGCCGCGGCGCGGTTCTCGCGCCGGTCGTCGATGTGGACTCGGAAGTAGCGCCGGGCGCGTAAAGCCCCGCGTGTAGAGCGTGAGCAGCGCAGCGCCTTGTGCGCATGATGCGCGGCGCGCGACGTGGTTCAGCGTGCTCGCGTCGTATAGCGCGTCGAGGCGAGTCAGCGCCGCTAGCGCCGTGTCGAGCTCGGATCGGGCGCGAGCCGCTTGCGTAAGCTGAGACGACGCGATGGGCGTCGCGCGTAAAGGGAAGCGCGCTGCGTGCGTAGGTGTCGACTGAGCTGCGGAGGAACGCGAGGATGTCTGAGCCGGGAGGACCGGGGACGCGGAAAAGCGCGTGGGCTGCGGTGGATTCGAGGCCGGCGGATGCGACGAAGGAACCAGTAGGGAGGTTTGCATCTGAGAGGAGAAGCAAGAGATAGGATTCTTTGTCGTCGTCGTATTGCATTCAGAGATGTTGTAGATCTTACGGTACAGCCTAATTGATAATACATCAAGCGCCTTTGATAGTAACAACCCGGCGATCGCGGTCGCTATGGCCGCCAACAAGCTCGAGCCCAATTCCAGCGACAAGGTCCTATATCACACAGCCCCAACAATAAGCTAAAAGCCTGATATTATGTCCCCAAACGGTTCCAGTGACGTAGTGTAATGTAAACATCAGGTACTGTAGTAGAGCGAGAGCTGTGGTCGCTTTGATCTTTGCTCTCAAGCGGATATGTTGCGAATCCTGAAGGACTCGACTAATATAAATATATGAAACAGAGGAAACAGGACAGTAGAATCTAGCTAGTTGGCGCTTTTCGTGGCTAGTAGTAATGCACAGTAAGTTAAGTTACTATACAGAGAGGCACCAGTCACCCATGGGAAGGGTCTGAATGCAGTGTACAAATGAAAAAATGAAACTCGAAGTACAATTGTCGGAACACCGGAAAAGAAAAGAGAGAATAGCTGCGATTAGGGCAGCTGGCTAATACATTACGCGTAAGACTTTTAGTGACAGTCGCAGATGAACTCGTCTTCATCGGGTATCTGAATGGCAGCTAAAATCCAATGTCAGTAAAAAAAAAAATCAACCCGATCAAGAAAGAGCAACCACTCACGTTTGTATTCGACGCCTAGGCCACTCGCACGTTCCTTCACTATCTCACGGAACATCTCGAGAGCACGGATGTCGTCCTCGCGGCCATCCTCGAGGAACTGCATGACCACGCTCGGAGAATACGTCACGTATCGATCGGGGAAGCTGAGCCACCACGGGTCCTGCACATCGAGAAAGACAAGACGACCAAGCTTATTCGTAAACTCGGTATAAATGTCCGACCAGGGCCGCGGGACGACAGGCCAGCCGTCAGGTACGTCCTCGTCGGACAGCGGGAGCGGTAACGGTAACGAGTCGTCATCGTTGTTGTCCGCGGTGTCCCTTATCCTTCTCGCAGCCGCGACGGCCGCTGCTACGGCTGCCTGCGGGTTCTCGCTACCGTTGTGCGCGACGGCGATTTGGCAATGCGCGAGGTGGAGCTCGAGCAACGTGGCAGCATGGCGCGTGACGAGATTCTCTGCGTCGCGTGCGGCTGAGAACTGGACGTGCTGGAGACGGAGCGCACGGAGCGCGGGGAAGAAGAGGTCCGCAAAGTTGTACGAGAGGTAGAAAACGCCGACGTGGTCCGAGAACGATAGCGCGAGCGCCTCGAGGTGCGCGAACGTCGCGGGAGGGACGGGCGACGGTGCGGGGAGGAGACAGTGCGGGAGGGTATGCGAGAAGAAGGGTTCGCAGTGTGAGATGAGTTCCCGCGGGAGCTGCGGCGAGGTGAGCATTGACCAGGCGTCCGTCCCGCCAGAGTGTATCTCGAGCTGTGTGAGGCCCGCGAGGAGCGCCCGGAGCGCCGGATCGTCGAACTGCGCGAGGTGGATCGGCGGCAGGCGGGAAAAGGAGAAGGCTGAGAGCACGCCGGGAGCATTCACGCCGACGCGGAGTAGCGCGTCGAGTATTGCAGAGAGATCGTCGCGGATCGCGTCCAGCTCGGCGGGTAGGGGCGAGATGTCTCCGAAGCGGATAGAGAGAGAGCGGAGTGCTGGGAACTCATGAAGTCGTGAAAGGGCGTGGCCCAACACCTCGCGGATCTCCGTGCGCGCCTCGCGCGCCGACAGGACTTCAGGGTCGGGGGTTTCGTACCGGTAGGGCTCTGTGGATACACATCGCGATGAGATCGAGCATAAATATAACGCGTGAAAACTCACCTGGGTTCCAGTACTGGTACTTGACCGACTGCACACAATGCGCTACCCACGGAGATTGCAGCATGGCGACGAAACCCCTTATACTGGGCAGGGTGTGCGTAAGCCTGAGCGTGCGGAATATCCGTGGGGAGACGATGTGGCAGAACTCTCTGCAGACAACACGCAGGTTGAGCAGCTCTTTGGAGTAAAAAATGCGTCGTAATCGATTTTGGTGTCGCTCCCACGTATCTGAATTTTGGATGTCAAAGGCATCGACGAGCTCATCGACGATGGCGTGTATGATGTCTGCTGGAAGCTGGGGGAATCGAGACATGGATGTAGGGGTCATGATGGTGAAGCGATGGCGACAGTGATGATGGTTGTGGTGCAACGAGAGGGTTCTTAAAATGTAAAATTTGTGGTGCCCAGCTGCAGTGCCACATCTTCAAGGTGAGATGACTCGACATTTCACTACTGTAAGAGAGATGTATTACAGAGCAGAATAGAGTAGAGTACGTTTGGATTTAGATAAAGACAGACGGCTAGATGTGGATGACTACAGCCTTCAATGTGTGTGTGGGTCACCGCACAGCTTCCTAGGCGCTACGCGAATGTTCTACAGTACTACCTCTGTCCAGAATGCTCCATCCAGTCCACACTGCCCATTTGGACCAATCGAGAGCAACACCTAGCAAACGCAAAGAGCTCTTCCTCGCCATTAAACATAGATGCAGCCCCCACTACCTCCGCGGGCAGACCCTATTCGGATGAATGAACAATTGATGACTCAGACTAAGACAAAAAAGGCACACCAAATCATCCATAATAGCACGCATGTGATCAGATACGGGAGCGCCGGGCGTCTGACCCGCATTATCAGAGAATATCTCAAAAATGGGAACCTCAGATGAGATAAATAGCCGCGTCTTGCTCTCATAGCACGCATCGATAAAAGTGATAAATCGCCGCGCCTGTAACGAACGCAAAGCAATCAATAAAGGAACTTGCGCCTCTCCCTCTCACATACCTTATCCTTCTCGTTCAGCCCCATACGGGGCACGTCCGTCACGAAAAGCGTCCCATATCGCTGAGTCAGTTCGAGGTAATCCGCCGCACCAAGCGGTCGACCACATAACTCCGTAAATGGGAATTGCGCGACGGACCCGGCGCTGCGTGGCACGGTGAGGCTGCGACCCCACAGCCGGATCGTCGCACCGTCAAGGACGGGAAGATCTTCAGTAAGTGCGTCGAACTGCGCGTTGATGGCGGCGCGCGTGGCACTGTTCAACGGGGAGAAGTAGGCATGCGATAGGGCACGCGGAACTCGGCGGTAGTCTGCGGGGTTAACGGAGTGGCGTGAGCATTACGACAGTGGCGTAGTATATGGTATGGCGGCGAACCTGTGCCCGAGTCGAGGTCTGTTACGTCGAATTGGGACTTGAGGAGATCGATCGCTGGAAGGAAGGATGCACGCTGAATCCCATTCTTGTATAGCTCGTCCGGGTGGCGGCTGCGCGGAGTCTCAAAATCTCGTTAAAACACAGGAGCTAGATATGAGACGTACTTGGAGGTCAATACACACACAACGCCGTGCTCGAGTAGTCCGTCGAGTAACCGTCGCAGGATCATCGCATCTGCAATGTCCGTCACCTGAAACTCGTCTAGGCATAACACGTGCGCCTCCTTAGCAAGGTCACGCGCAACGGGTATAAGTGGGTCCCCAGCGCCTGCGGCCTTGGCAGCGTGCATGCGCTTGTGGACGTCAAGCATGAACGCGTGGAAATGGACACGCCGCTTGTGGGTGATGCGGGCGGGTAGGGTATTATAGAAGAGATCCATGAGCATGGTCTTTCCGGTGCCGACATCGCCGTAGAGGTACAGCCCGTGCGGTCTGTCTAGGCTGCTAGCACTCAATGCACTGAATGCGGGGCTCGAGAAGAGGAAGGACAACTGGAGGTGCTTAGAAGGGCGGTATTAGAGGGGAGAAAAAGGATTTACCAGCGAAGAACTCCCTGAGGGTGACAGGGGATCGTACACGGCGAGGGCGTCGTGTAGAGCTTGCAGTTTCTGAACGATCCGGGTCTGGTAGTCATCTGATCTTAGTGCACCAGCCTGGACAAGTTTCTGATACTCCTGCATAGGCGTCGACTGACCTCGCGACGGGACTGGTATGGCATGAGTTGCGACTAAGATAAGAGATAAAGGACAACATAAAGGACAACAAGTACCTTTGGCTGTAGGTGGTAGGAAGATGCTAGAGTCGACATCAGTATGTGAGCTAGCGAGGGTCGAATTGTGGTTGCGGTCGCAGGGAGTGCGAACTATAGGTATCGGCTTTAGAGGAGGTTGAACTGAGGCGGCGACGGCAGAAGCAAAGACATGTCGCGTTGGACATGATTGTGGGTGTATGTTGCGGGGTATTAAGATACGTGGTGCAAGCCGAGACTTCATGAGACGTCTAAGTCTAGCAGAAGCAAAGTTAAAAGGGGGAGAGTGAGGTAGATCCGAGGAAGGAGAGACGGGGTTGAATGTTGCACAGACTGGAATGGTGTAGTTGATCTCATGATCAATTATTTTATGTCAGATAAGACCTATCCTAAAGAATGGTCCGACCGAGTCCGACAGAGTCTCCCGGAGTCTCGGAATCGTCTCGTTAACCCATTTGACTCAGACCTAAGTAAACCGGCCACACCGGCCACCACGAATCGGAGTACTGTATAGGCAGAAGATGTGTTGAATGAGAGTGTCGGACGAGGGATGGTGCCCACTGCCCTTGCCACAGTCCATTGTTCGGGATGAGAGGCCCGGGAAGGCCCTTTGCCGGCGACAATCATGTGTGTGAAGGAGGGTCATCGGACGCTCGTAAAACTAATACGATAGAAGCATTTCCCGTACAGTGCTGTATAGTAATTAGACAGCGCCGTGCTTGGTATGACCTTTGCGGTCAAGTGATATCAGCTGCATATCGCCAGGTAAATCACTGCGTCCGAACCGGAACCGGCAATAACCTTCAAAAGCGCCAGCGCCAGCGAAGATCCTTTCCCATCATCCTATCCTAGCTCACATACCACACAAACGCAATGGCCCCCTCTTCTGTCGAACAGCTCGAAAGCCTTGTTGGGAAAGAGTACGCGTCGCAGCAAGTGAGTTCTTTACCATCTTTGTCGAGTGACCCCTCACGCCTCCATGAACCTAGGTCGGCTGGAACACGCGAGATCTCCTCACCTATGCCATGGGCATTGGCGCTAAGCCGTCCGAGACGCAGTTCGTATACGGTACGCTCGTCCGTTCTTCTTTACTCTGGCTCAAAACTAATTTGTCCCTCAGAACTCGGTACGTTTCATCGACGTCTCGCCTACTGCGCCATGTGCTCACCACTCTGCCTCCAGACCCCGCCTTCGCTGCCTTCCCTACATATCCCGTCTCACTCTTCCTAAAAGGTTCGGCTCGACCACAGCCACCACTGCGTTCATTCACTCTGACACCTCTTGTCTAGGTGATGACCAGGACGTCGTGAACTTCGTTGAGCGTTTCAAGTCAAGCAATGGCGTCAGGGGCCTGCCCCCCTTTGACCCAAAGCGTGTCGTGCACGCATCGCAGTCCATTGAGATCCTCAAGCCTCTCCCCCTCGTCAGCGGGCCCGGCTGGAAGCTCGAAAAGCGGCTCGCTGCAATTCGCGAGAACAGTACGTCGCCCCCTTCCCCCTTGTTTGCACCAATACTGACTGTGCGCGCAGAGTCCGGCGTCATCGTTGAGAGCGAGTACACGCTCGTCGACTCGAAGGGCACGCCTTACACGCGACTCTTCGTTCGTTTTTCTCGCGCCACGTTTTATTCCGCGGCCCTAACGTAACGTTCTGCCCCAGGCCGCATCCTTCAATCTGGGAGCCAAGATCACAGGCGCACGTTTCACGCGTATGGCCCTCGCTCCACCACGCCACGAGTCGATTCCGACGAGCCGCGAGCCAGACTGGGTCGTGCGTGAGAAGACATCGCCAGAACAAGCTCTTCTCTACCGCCTCTCGGGCGACTACAATCCCCTCCACATCGGTGCGCGCTCTTCGCTGTCCCTCCGTTAAACGTTGATTGATTGGGGCTTCTCAGACCCACGAGTTGGCTCCGCGGCCGGTTTCGGAGGCGTGATCCTGCACGGCCTCTCGACGTTCGGCTTTGCCGCACGCGCGATCCTGAACGCCGTCGGTGGCGGACAACCTTCCGCACTACGGTACTTTGGCGTGCGCTTCACGGCACCGGTCATGCCCGGCGACGAGCTTGAGACGCGTGCGTGGGAGGTGAAGAGAAATTCTGATGGCACGACCGAGGTCGCGTTTGAGGTGAAGAACGTCACGACTGAGAAGGTGCGTTATTAGTTGGCGTGGGTCATCTACGCGAGTTGTTGACGCTCTTTCAGATCGTCATCGGTGGCGGTTTCGCGAGAGTGGTCAAGGCTGAGAAAGCTAAACTATGAAGGGCCTCGTCTCTCGTAGTTTGTTGTCCCTTGGTTTACTTTCCCTTATTGTATTGCGTGCTTTATGGACAATTTTTTTTCTTTCTTTTGAACTGAGGTTATGAATAAAACGACCTAGCACGACTGGTGCAGGTGACTTGCAATTGTACCCATCGACAGAGAGCATTTATACGGAGAATTTGTGCAGCGTGACGAATACAGTGTAACACTATGCTACGCAAGAAACGGGTCGTGAATCAGTGTCCAAAGGACGGGCATTAGTGGTGATTATAGATAAACACATGGTGACGGGAGTGAAATAAAGATGCAAGAGGGTGCAAACATGCAAGTGAGGCCGTTGAATGCAAAATGGAAAGAAAAAGTGTATGGAATGTTGAAGTCCTAAATTAAGCAAGAGCGGTCAATGTAATGGCGGGGTTGCACAAAGTGAAGTGAAGTAAGTTAGAGTGAAGTGGTGTGAGTATTGTCCAAAATATGGGAAGGCATGTCATGATTGTGCCAGATCTTTCTGCCGACCAGTTGGTCCAGATGAAACACAGAAGCTTTTAGTGGCGAGGGCAACCCCCCCTTTGCGACTTGATATCTTCTCCTTGCCAACCATTTAGACGTGAAGAGGCGGAAGTGCACGTCGCTCAGGCAGCCGACTTACAGCAAGTGATCGGACGTGGCAGCAGCGGGTGGCGGTGGCAGTGACAGCACGGATCGTCAGACTGAAAATAAAAAATAAAAAATGACGCGATGACGGTGTTTTTGCTTTTCGGTTGCAGTTGGATTATGAAGCAGGCATGTTTTACTGCCGCCGAAGTTAATACAGGTCGTGTGGAGAGTCGCGCGTCGGGAAAGGCACTGAGAAAGATTTAGTATGGCCAGGGCGCGTTTCTCTTCCTCGAGCGCTGTCGTAGGCGCGCTGGTACGACTGGGAGTAGTTCGGTTGGTGGTGGAACGAGTGACGATGCTGGGGGAGGGGGAGGGCCTGGGCCCTCGGAGGAGGTGGCACACGGTCCCCAGCGCCTGCCCTGTTTTCTTCCGTGTGCCCGTTCCGCGCTGATGGCTGCGGCGTTTTCATGTCGTTGCTAAGGAGGAGGGACAGCTTAGGCGCGGGTCCGAGGACGCCGAACAGGCGCTTGAGGTTATAATCGGTGCCACTGGAACCGGTATGGCGATCGGAGAGACTGGTCGACGCGTAGGAGGGACGAGCAACAGGGTGTGGATCCTTCGGTGCATTGAGGAAACCGCTTGTGAGTGGAATGGGGTGGCGCAGGAGCAGGTTTAGTGCGAGGATTGGCGAGGAGATCGTTACGCTGATGGCGAGCAGGATGGAGGCAGACTCGCTGCTCTGTAGACTTGAGCCGCCGAGGAGAATAACGTAGGGCAACGCAAATATCTGAGAGAGGGAGGGGATTCAACGTTGATCGCACAACGCACAATCGGATGAGAAACATACCAGCGGAACCCACACCCCAGCCAGCCATGCGAGAATGCGCAGGACTGAAATCTCAATCACAGGCGAAGCAGACGGACAAGGCTGAGGCTGGCTCTTCTCTTCCTGGCTTGGGACAGTAGTAATGGGAGCGCGGACCCTGGTAGGGCTCTGATCCCGCGTTGGCGTTGAGGCGCCGATAGCGGGGCGTGCACCCTGGTTGCTGGAGAGGGTGGTAGGGTATGACCACGCAGTGAGGGTGGGATGGGTACCAAGGGACGACGTGATCCACGAGTTTCCCGAGGTCAGAGTCAGCGCTGCTGTGCGGAGCGACTGCGCGCGGCGGCGGAACGGTTCAAAGTCTTTATAGAGTGCGTCATCGCGGCGGCGTGAGGGGGTCTGGGGAAGCGAGGAATATGGATGTGGCCCTGGAGGGGGCCAGAAGGGGAACCGAAGCGGCGTGTTGGAGCGTTCGGGTGTCGCAGATGCGGACACGCTCCGACTCGTATTCCGTGTGCGCGTTGAATAAGGAGATAGACTAGCCACGTCCTGGCGCTGGCGGGAGCTCGTTGTGGACGTGATCCAGGAGCCGCCCTCCCGAATCACGTCGACATGCGGAGCTGGCGACTTGTCGGCGCCTTCGTTGGACGACTGAAACTCCTGGGCCCTGTGGAAGTTCTCGATGCTGCGCCTGATGATGATGAGCGTGCCAACGAGGCAGCCAAACATAATCGTATTCACCAATGCGATGGCACAAGAGTAGGTGATGAAGCCGACGCGGAATATTCGTCCTGGAGAAGCTGTAGTAGCGAATACGCCTGCTGCAATAGTGGACGCGGTGGCTAGGATGACAAGCGGCGCCCAGAGTAGACAGTGGGCAGTACCGAAGGAAACCGACTTGCGCAGACGGACATGGATCAGGATGAGAGCTGAGACAATGAGAAAGCATGTTTGGCGGAGGGTAAGCGCGAGCCAAAGGCGAGATATGGTACTTATGGTGGGAGTGGAATCATGCGTGCTAGAAGAGGAACCGGACCACTGAGTGAAAGCCTCCCAGACAAAGACACCCAGTGCGAACAGGTCACAGAGTGCGAGCCAGATGTAACTCTTGTCTGCTGGGGGAAGCGCGCGGGAACACGGGGGGCTATAATGTAACTGCCGCAAGTGATGTCGAATGAGATATACGCGGCCCAATAAGAGGAAAGGGTACTTACAGGGTAGAGGCGTCTACTAAGGGTGCGTGGGGATAGCACAGACAGCAGAGTGCGAAGAATGACGAACGCAGAGCATGCTAACGAAACCAACGCGAGCGCGAGCGTTGGGATGAGCGGAATCATTTGTTCGAAACTTGAACAAGTGGATAGCGGCGTTACAGTAGGTGCGTAAAGGGGCGTGAGGTCATAAACGTTAAGGCCTTCGTTCCTCGCTCTCCGTGGCTCCGTGGACGAGGACGAGCAGAGGCAAGTCTACCTAGAACCCACCAGAGTGTAGCTGGAAGAGAAACGTGGGTGCAGGTGGAGAAGGTGCTGAAGCGGCCTCCGCTCGAGACTCCAAGTTTCAGTGTTTCAACTTTGAAATAAGGAGAGACGGAGCGACGGCGAAAAAATTAGGCCCATTTGCTGTAATGAATGAACGGCGCTGTGCCATTCAAGAGGAGTTTGCGTTGCGCAGTACGGCATTTTGATAAGAATCCAGAGATGTTCCTCCGTTTCACGGCCCATTTGCTGAGATCGCGTGGACGATGCGCCAATTGGAGAAACGTCCGATATACCCGTGAGATTATCACGCTGATTGGCACTCAGCGCTCAGCGAACGGGCGCACACAAGCCGATCATTCGCTCATTCTTCTGTTGACTACAGTACTGTAGAAATGACTTGGATCGACAGAACAACAACTTGAACTCTTCCATCAAACGTCACGCGTCACGGGCTTCGTTCACGCAGTCGAAAGAAAGAACACTTGTCCTGGGAGCGCTCAGGCTCAAGCTACACCAAAATCGAGTGTAGAATTGACGTCTTTACAAGAAATGAGATTATTTTAGCAAGCACTTTACAGGAAGTCACATTTTTTACTGGTGAGCATCTTGACGTCTGTTCATTACAGTAGACGTATAATATTCGTTGAATACACGTCCATGCGTAGCCTTAGCTCAGGCGCCGCCAACAAGGGTAGCTCTTCCCGTGTCCATGGTAATGGGGAACTTCTCTGAAAGAACCAGATGTCACCGTTAGTGCGCAGAAGCCTGAAAGACTGGGCTTCGACTGGATATTCCTTCTGCTTCTGCTGTAGCATGCTTTCCATGGGGCGTTACAAACACATACGGTACCGACCTAAGGGGTCACCCAACAATAGAACTGATCCCTAGAGCTACAGCAGCGGCGTGTGGAAGCGCGGGTACAGGGCTGATTTTCATTTCTCCAAACGACGCGCCAAGCCCGTCTGCTTCCACACGCACATCCAAATCTGCCCCCTCTCCCTCCTCCTCCTCATCGTCGTCGTCATCATCCACACCCACTGCGACGCTCGCCCATTCGCGATAAATAGGCTCTATGTACGAGCTCGAGCGCGGGAGCTTATATGGATCAAACGGAAAGAAGGACATGAGCTCACTCAGCGAGCTCGGGGGCGTGGGCGCTTGCTGACGTCGATGATGTTCGGGATGTTGCGCCGGAAATGGCGCCAAGAGCAGCGGGAAGACGTACATGAACCCAGTGGCGTGCGCGACGCACGCGAACTGGCGCGTCACGTTCACAGAGCAGAACTAGTCAAATCGAAATACGTGAGCGGGTGCATGTGAGAGCAACGAGTGCAAGCGGTGGTACCTTGAGCGGTTGCAGCGGACACGCGACGATGCGCTGGACGATACTAAGCTCCGCCATCCACATCTTCTTCGGCGAACCAGCCAGCATGTCCATCTCGCCTTCGCCATCACCATCTCCAAGCTCTCTCCACCGAAAACAAAAGATCAAAAAGACCGCCTGCGCAGCCGCATAGAACACCCCAGGCGGCGCTGCGTCGCCATTGGCACCTTCGAGCAGGTCGATTTCGTGCTCGAGGAAGCGGCACAGCACCCGTACGGCGCCGCGCGCCTCGTCACGGCCGATGAACGTCGCGCGCGACACGAACGACGCGACGTAGCTCGCTGCTGCGGCGCGCGAGACTTCGGGCGCGGTAGGCTCGAGCAGGGCGTGGGCGACGAGTCTCCGAGGAAGAGGTCTGCGAAAGTGGCGTCGCGCGAGGCGAACCAGAAGAGGAGGAACTGGGTGTAGCGTGATTTGAAGGTGCAGAGGATCGTGCGGGTGAAGATGGCGAGGAGCGCGTGGAATTGTGAGAGCTGTGGCGTTGGGTCTGCGGGCGGCAGCAACGGTGAGGAGAGAATGGGCGGTATGGGTGATAGAGGGGGGCTGGATCTTGAGGGTGCGGGTGTTGAGGGTTCGGGTGGTGAGGCGAAGTGGAGGTGGACGATGGGGGGCGGTCAAAGTGGTCGAAGAGGAGCTTGAGAATGGCGTCAAGTTTGTTGACCATCTCCGTTATTCGATCGAGGTCGAGAGGGGTATGTATCGGCGGTGCATCGTCATCATCCTGACTACCCGCCTCGGTGGACAGATCAGAAAAGTCGTCACCGCCATCTTCGGATCCGTCATCGTATTCGTCTTCGGGATCATTGGCTGTTTCTTGCCCGACGATAGTATCGAATGGATCAAGGTCAAATACCTCTGGTTGTTCCTGTCCCGCCTCAAGTTCCTCGAGCTCAACCTGTATCTCTACCTGGATTCCATGAGCGACAAGCTTCACATCCACAGAGAGAACACTCACATCTATCTGAATCGCACGATCGATGATCGTCGAAAGTAAACTATCCGCCATCTCTGGGCAGTACTCCATGATCCGGAGCATATTGCGAATGTACGTAATCTGCGACGCCTGCGAATGCCGTTTATGAGGAAAGTTTTGCACGAGGAACGGTCGAAGGGTGGATGGAAGGGTAGGCACGAGGGCCAGGAGATGGCGCAGGAGATGGTGTATGCGGTCGTAAACTCTGCGTCGTGTGAGGGGCACGAGGGAGCTCTCCGCGAGACCTGCTTCCAGCGCCTGAAGACCTGATTCTAAAATAAGTCAAATAAAGCGTGGGGGTAAATGTGAACGAGACGCACGATAAGTGAAACCCAGAGCGATGCGGCCGAGTACGAGGGAGAGGTACTCTGTTCGCGCACTAACGAGGATCTCGATGAAGGAGGTGTATGTTTTGACTAGGCTCGAGTCCATGGTCATCCACGGCAGCCTCACAATAGCCTCTATAAGCGCGATATGCGTGCGGTCGAGGCGCGAGACGACATGCATGAGGGCCTGAAGCCAAAGACGAATCTGTGGGATCGGCGAGGGGGAAGGCGCATCGAGGGCGGATTTTTTGACGTTAAACTGGTCAACGAGCGAGTCGTACGGCTCGCGATTGCCCTATCGCGCGTGTCAGTGAACGAATAAAAGAGTTGGAGAGACGCACGAGGGCTTTTTGTTGCAGGGCATTGTGCACAAACGCGAGGTGCATGTCCTTCCTGAATCGTTCATCCTGCTTGATTCTGGAGTTCGTGGCGATGGGTCGAGATGGACCGTCGAGCAGGACGGACGAGGATGAAGACGAGGGCAGGGATGCTTTTCGACCCCTACTTGCATCAGATTTGCGAGCGCGTCGGTTAGCGAAACTATCTAATATCGGGGATTTTGGATAAATCAACAAATCCATCTGTCGCGAGTTGAGGGCCTTCGGAGTGCGTTGATTGAACTGTGTCAATCTCGAGTGTGGGTCCATTTATTCGTCTTTGACTCGAGGCCGCCGACTTGACTCCAATGCTTATGTCATCGCGACCAATCCCACCGAACAATTCCGCGACGACGACCACAGCAACTCAACCATGTCAGTCTCGCCATTCTCAGCCGCACACAGACGCTACGTCAAGTCTCTCTACAAGCGCATGCTCGAGAACGAGCGCAACTGGGTCGTCCGCTACGACTTCTGGCGCGCCCGCGCTTGTGCAGTCCGCGCCGAGTTTGAGCGCAATCGGTACGCATTCCTTGCTCTCTTCTTCTCCCGAACATTGTTGTAATTTCTCTTTGCCGGCGAAAAGGAACGTCCACGATCCACGCGCACTCGCTGTGATATTGGAAAAGGCAGAAGCGGAGCTCGCCCGTAAACGTCATCCTGATCCTTACATCCGTGCGTCGTCCCAACATCAACTTCGCTTGTTAGCTCACACCCTGTCTTTAACTACAGCCGCAGCATTCCCTGGAGGTACAAAGTGGTACGTGGTGCTATCTTCGTTATCTGTGCGACGGTTTGCTGACCTCGCTGATGGACTGACAGGGAACGCAATTCACCCGTATGTACTGCTTCAAACCCATTCACTCGTTTATCTAACGATCGTCCACTCAGCCTACGCTTGGTCCCATCTTTGACCACGAAGCGCATCACTAATATTAGAAATCCGATGTTTTCTCTGTTACCCTCTCCCCCAAATACAAAGAACGATTTATTGCCATACGATTGCGACATCGAACAGTCCATGTGGATATCACGTTCTCGTCATTATTCTGTCGTCGCAAGAATTGGAAAAGAAAGACAGACACGAAACGCAAGAAAAACCACTGACGTCCGACAAATTACAAAGTAACACGTAAGGTCGCGACGATTCAAGCCAAAAAAAAAAGCTGGGCAAACAAAACGTGCGTATGGAGCAAAGGTGCGTATGTAATTATGTATGTGTTTGAGAGGAGGAATATTACACTAGGACCGGAAACCAGAACCGGGGTCAAGGACTGACCAACCAATACTGAGCAAAGTAAGAAAAAAGAAAAGAACTCATGGGAGTGACAAGTGCATGTATGTGTGCGAAAAGATGTACGTACTGTATGGGTGTATGTGGATGTATAAGCAAGCACCACTGCCAGACAAAAAAGAAAGTGACCAAAGTACGACGTTCATAACTAGCTGTGAGGGTACGACTAGGTACCATGGCCCTACCTTAACTATAATACACAGCGGCAGTCGGTGCACCGCCCCTTGGATCTGCAGCGTACGCCTCATAGTCCACGAACTGTGGCGGTGGGTACGCATACCCCTCCGGCGCAGCATACGCATAGTACGGCGGTTGCGCATACGGGTATCCCATAACGGCAGTCGGGGCCGGGGCTGGTGTTACCTCTGGTGGTGGGCTAGGATAGAACTCATGTGGCGCAGATGGAGGAGGGACCTGGGTTTGCGACGGAACGAAAGCGGGCGCGGAGGCACTCGCGCGTAACGTGGAGGCCCGCGACGCGTGAAAGTGGCTGAGTAAGCGCGCCTCGTCCGACGCGGACGACCCGTCGGGCCGGCGGATCTCGATGCGCGAGCTTTGCCGTGCCGGCGCGAAGAGGGACGGGTCTGGCGAGGCGTGCGACCGGTGCTGCATCTGTGGGTGCATCTGCGGGTATGGCATCATGTATACTGGCGTCGGCACCTGCGCTGGTGCCGCCATGTACAGTGGTCGACCGGTCGCGAGATCATAGGGCATGCCATTTGGATCCAAGGCCACGCCAGGTGTCATTGTGGGTGCCGGCACAGGGGCGTAGGTGTATGGAGAGGCATATCCAGGCGCAGCGGGTGGGGGTTGTGCGAAAGTCGTCTGAAGGTGCGGTGGTGGGGAGCGCCAAAGGAGCCCGCCCTCTGGCGCAGTTGCAGATTGTGAGATGGGTGCAGGCGCAGACGGTGATACAGCCGCACTTGGTGTACTAGCGGCAGGATTAATTTGTGTAGGCGTAGACGAAGGTAGAGGAATGACAGTCGGAGGAGGGGGTTCGCGCAGCTTGAATGGGTCGTCACTAGGAGCTTCAGAAGTCGGCACGGGCTGTTCTTCGATCACGACGTGTAGTTTAGGTGGGGATGTGATGGCGGAAGTGATGGATAAGGATGGCGGCGCCAGCACCTGGGCGGGTGCCACCTCAGACACTTCCTGGAGGGGAGACGTGGGGGCAGGTGCGGGCGAAGGTGGGGCAGCGATGGTCGTGGGAGTGCTCTCGGCAATATCGGGCCTGTGCTGACCACGCGGCAGTGACACAACGAAAACAATTTCGCTGTCCTCGTGTGCGTCCTCACGCGGTGGCGTCGGGGCACGGGGTGGAGAAGGCTGAGATGAAGATTGCACCACGGCTGCGGAGCTCGCTCCAGGGAGTTTGACGCGATACGTGGGACCTTGGTTGGTGCGAGGACGATGAGAAGGATCCGAGTACAGGAAAAGCTCGTGGTGCTTGGTCCATGGGCGCTCTGGTTTGATCAAGAACCACGTACGAGGTGACGTTGGTGAATCTGTCGAAGGTGTAATGCCTGGGCGGGGCGAGAACCTACCCCTTCCAAAGCCTCTTCCTCGTGGGCCGAAACCACCACGCACGCCGCGGCTATTGCTACTTGATCCTTGGGTTTGATCCTGCCTCTGGGAGCGCTGCTCTTCACGGCGCTTCAGCTCCTCGAAACCATCATGTGTCCAGGGGCGGTCTACGGGCGGCAAGTCCGTTGGCGAAGAGGTGGGAATTTCACCATTTGAGTGACCGTCGTTGGTTGTATGGGCGCCCCCTCGTCCCCGTCCCCGCCCATGTCCCCGGACACCGAAACCGCGTCCACGAGCGCCACCTTGCCAACGCCCCCGCCACCAACCAGAGAGACTGCGCAAGTCCTTATCCAGTAAACGATCATCGTGCCCCCAAAACTCGCCCACGGTAGGAACATACGAGGGGTCACTCTCTAACCGCTCCTGATATGCTTGGCGCGCAGTCTGTCCACGTCGGTGAGGTGCCGATACCGATGGGGGCTTTGGCTCATCGTCAGAAATGGTCTGACCGGACGGAGCTGCGGTTGCGGCTGCGGCTGGCTCTGAGGGAGGTTCTGATGGTGCGGGGGGTGCAGCAGGTGCAGATGAGCGACGATTAGCAGGAGGACGCTTGGACTTGGGAGCCCTACGGAACACAGGGGCGCGTGGCGTCTTTGCATTGATTACGTCTGCACCGAGGTCGGCGAAGTCGATGACGGGGAGATCTGTAGCGATATTGGACGCATCATCTGTGACCATCTCAGACCAGCTCATGGAGGCCGCGAGCAACGGGGCATGATTTCCAGCGTCTTTGTTTTCAGTGATGGCGGACGGCGTGGTACCAGGCTGAGTGCGTGTCCATTTTGGGGAGCATCCTCAGACGCGGGCTCGGTCTCAGAGTCGCTGTCGGAATCGACGGAGGACTGGTCGTCCTCATCGGTGTCTGAATCAGATCTTGCTTCGCGCTCGATCTCTTCATCGCTATGAAACCCGTTTACCCTTCCTCTCCTCTTGGTAATCCTGGTTTTATGTGGCGATGGGCGGTGATTGGGGGGCGATGTTGGATTGGTGGCATTCAATGTAGTGGAAGTAGGCATTCTGGACGAATTGGAAAGTATGAGCAAGTCTGACGATCAGGAAAAAAGGACGGGTGACAAAGGCAATTACCAAAATGAATTGATTGTGAAAAGGGTGAGTGCAAAGGAAGAATGAGAAGGAGATGGGTGGGTGAGGAAGAGAGAGGGAAGGTGACAGAGGGTTGGACGAGTTGCTGTAAGGATGAGGCGGTTTGGGACACACAAAAGCAAAGCACTCCAGCTCATCGGTAACATCCGCTACATTTTAAACTCAGTGTGCCTGACTCATCTACACAGCCGTTCGTCATAGCTTTGATGCCGATGCCACGACTGCATCCTCTTTCGTCAACCAATCCAGAACCCCTCTCGTTACCTCATCCTTGCCTTGAACCATGATCCAATGTCCCGTATTCTGGAGCTCTATCACTTCCAACCTGGGTGTCAATTCTCTCATCTTGGACAGCACGCTTGGTATGGCTGACGGATCCTTGGTTCCCCAAATATGCAAAACGGGCAACTCGGCTGGCAGATGATCTGGTAACTGCGCAGCTAGTAGCGAGAAATCAGCATGCTTCGTCACCTCCCTTGATTCGTCACGAACCTTGTTCTTCCTCAAAACGTACTTTCGCTGTGCGATAGTATGATAGCGGGCCGTTCATATCGCCCATTTGCGAAGAAATGTATCGGAGTTCCTAGTGTGCGCAAAAGCCTCAGTGCTTTTGTCTCGGCGTTTCGATAACCCAAAATCACGAACGTCTATTGTGAATCCAGGTCCCGAGATTGGTGGCGTTGTTGGTCCCGGATTTACGACGGCCTCTCGCATATTCCCATCAAGCGTGATATTTTTCTGATGTATCTCCATCCCATATATCATGCGCAGGAATCCTTCGAGCTATGAGGGCGTTAGTGGATTGAGAGTACACTGATTCAAAAATCATGTTCCGTACATTCGCCTCGATTTCTTTCGTAGATTCTGGGTTGGCGAAGTATAGCTGATATGCATAGTTGGGTATCCTTTGAACGACTCCTTCGAGCGGAAGGTATTCCCTACGTGGGGGAGTATATGGAACAGAGAACCTGTGGGAAATACAACTGTGAACTCCGTCTGACAGATGACAAACGGGACTCACAGCCCCAGTGCCAACAGCCTGTTTGGGTGCCACAACGCGAAGCGTGCCGCAGTATACGAGCCCCAATCGTGCCCGATCACGATCTGTAAACCTCGCAATCACATGCGTGTGAACTCGGGGCAGCAGAGCACACTCACAGCCTTCCGCACCCCGACGACGTCCAGAAGCGCAGCGAGGTCCGCGCAGAGCCCTCGAATCGAGTACTCCTCAACGTCCCGTGGCTTGTCTGTCCCACCGTATCCGAGCATGTCTGGCACGATGACACGATATCCCGCGCGCACCCACGGCCCGATCTGGTATCGCCAGCCATACCTACCGCGATATTTATCAGAAAACAGATAAACAGAGAGGGGAGGTACTTGAAACGCACCAGATATCGGGAAAGCCGTGGACGCAGAGAATGGTGCGTAGCGTTGTTGCGTGCGAGGCACTGCCGGGATTGCTGTCAGGCTTTTGATCGATAAAGTGGTACGTCCGCCCCGTGGAGAGTCGCTCTGTACGGTGATTGAAACTGGCCGGGTTTGTGGGGTCCATTTTGGTAGATGACCACCGTTCTGGGGCCTTCGCCTTGTTATATACACTGTACTGTATGGCGCCAAAGAAGCCGGCCACATGTGCATGTGCTTCTCCCACCAAATCGCCTTTTGCCGATTCAACTGAGCTTCGCGAGTTCGCGAAAACCGCTCTCATCCGAGTCGGTTCAAGTGATACCACATCGCATGCCCCTCGTGATATTCAATTTTCACTAGACACGCTTATACACCTCCTCGTTTTCCCGGCCCCAGGTACTCGATAACGTCGAGTGAGAGGAAACTCCTCACGCACATGCTGCTCCACTGTCCGCATCACGCATCAAGCCTTTCGGCCCCTTCCCATCGCGGAACGCCTCGGGTTCAGGAGATTTTTGATCCCAGATCAAATGCTTTTGGAATGGTGATTTGAGAGACAACTAGAATAAGGTACACTACCGTACCGCAACACTCCTACAGCCCTGGGCCAAACAGGCTGATCACAGCAACCGGCGCAGGTCCACCCTCGCGCGGCTTCGTCTGTCCGCAATACGCGATGACGTAGTTTGAGGGATGCCATGTTACCTTAGGCGAGCTCGCGAGCGCGGGGACCCTGTGCAACGGCACGCCTGTCTCTGTCGCACACTGCAACACGAAGAAACTGAATTAAACCCAATACAGAAAAGGGGAAGAATAATGCGTACAATGTCGATGTAGTTTCCTGCGCCTGCGATCGCGAGGTATTCGCCATCGTGGGAGAAACTCAGGTCCGAAATGGCCTGTCTAGCGAGCAAAGACGTGGTCAGCTTGCTGTTACCACCGCGGAACGACACAATGGAGCAACACGCACTCGCAGACGGTGATGGTTCGGGCGGCGATCCATTCGCTGGTATCAAACAGATTCACGATTGAGTCGAACCCGCCAGAGGCGAGGTAGCGCCCGCGAGGGTCGAGCGCGGCCGCGACGCAGCCGCCAACGTGTGCCGCGAGGTTCTCGCGCAGCGCAAGGGAGGGCACGTCGACGATGCGGATGGCGTGCTCCGACATGTGCGTGAGTATCACGCTGTCTCCTGTGTGGTTGAACATTGCTGATGATGCCGTCACCTGTCAATCGCAAGGATCGTATCGGTTGCGGAAGGGAAAAAGATTAAATGTGAAGTGTACCGGAGAGCGGTCCATGGGGGACCATTGGGCAGGAGCAGTGGAGTCGTCGGACTCCTTCCCGTAGGACATAAAGAAGAGCTGGTTGCCAGATGAGACATAAAGTAGAGATTTGCCGTCAGGCGCATAGTTGATTTGGACCGGGGAAACCTTAAGTGTACATTGCTGGATATGTCGGCTCTCTGGAAAAGAGAAGAGAAAGCGTGGAGCATGAGAACGGGAGGCTGGAGGGCAAGCAAAGAAGGTCACATACGCCGTGCGTCCCAAAACGCAATCCGTCGGTCCTTTTGGCTAGATGAGCAGAACAGCTCCGGGTGAGTGGGGTTCCACGCGACGTAGTCCACTTCGTCGCTATGTGCGCCGGAGAACAAGGACGCAGACCTCGTCTCCATCTGGCTCGTGAGATCAGCTGGGCGCAGGTGGGAAAGTACTGGCACCACGCACGCTCTTCTCCGGGTGGAACACCCGCACCATCCTGTCGATCCCTACAGCGGCTAGCTTTTTCCCTTCACAGCTCCACGCAACATGCGTGATCGCCTGTGTGGATGTGATACGAACGTCGCGTGGTCGGAAGGCGGAGAAGGTAGGTGTCTAGGAGACAGCGCCACCGTCATGGTGATATTCGCGAAAGTTGGCGGATAGATGGCGTACGTGAACGCCTCTTATGGCAAATGTTGTGTGGGGGGGTGGCGAGGGTGGTCGTTGCGGAGGCTGGATCTCCTCTTCATCTTTCCCTTGTTGAGCGAAACTAGACATGATGGCGATTGACAAGTTGTTGCTGATGTCAGCAACAACGTGATCCGTGAGAATTCGGAGCGGGCACCATTTGTAAGCCCTGTGAGGGTCGTCGTTCTGACTCAGACTCTTGTCGACAACGTTCATCGTCTGCTACGGTGACCTGTCCCATTGCCCTTGTCGCCCCCGTTGTCGGACACGCGACTCACAAAAACTTAATTCATTGAATTTTTTCCTCTCATTAAGTCAGAAGTAACCGCCGGTAAGTCTTTCCAAAAATACCAGCCGAAATGAAACCATGAGATTGGGATACCATCTAGCTCGGACGTCTCTTTTGCTTTGTCAGGGTCCACATTCTAACGAGCTCTCGACACACCTGTTCCCCGCACACGAGAAGACCCCCTTTCTTCCTCAATAATGGCTTACCCCAAACCTTTTCCTCTCGCTCAACCTCCTAAGCCCCAACAGGCTGCCTTTGCACCCGATCTCTCCGTCCGTCTCATCTGCCCGGACTGCAGAGACCCCAATCCAACCATTATCGAAGAGTTTGGCGCGGGAGACCTCGTGTGTGGAAGCTGTGGACTGGTCCTCGGCGACCGCGTCGTTGATACCCGGAGCGAGTGGCGGGTACGTGCTTCATATTTTCTTGGCTGTTTCACCTTGCTGCAACCCTATTCTCGTGTGATTCAGACCTTTGCAAACGACGAAGGCGACGATCCTTCTCGTGTTGGTGCTGCAGCCGACCCTCTTATGGAGGGCATGGAACAGCTCGACACCATCATCGGTTTTAAGGACGGTGGTACAGGCATCGCTCGCGAGCTTCAGCGCGCGGCAACGCGCTCTCAAAACTCGCGCTCCGAGCGGAACCTCCTCTCCGCTTTCCGCGACATCTCAAGCTGGTGTGACCAGTTTTCGTTACCAAAGACGATCAGCGACATTGCCAAGCAGCTCTATAAGCGGGCGGACGAGGAGAAGCTGCTCCGCGGGAAGCCGCTTGACGCCGTTATTGCAGCGTGCATCTTCATTGCGTGCCGCCAGGCACACGTGCCCCGCACTTTCCGCGAGATCTGCAATCTCACCCATGTTTCGAAGAAGGTCCTCGGCCAGTGCTACAAGGCACTCGAGCAGGCATTCAATCTCACCCCTGGGTCGAGCGCAGCGCGCTCTGGTGCCTCCGGCGTGGCAGGGCCAGAGGACCTTTTGGTGCGGTACTGCAACCACCTCGATTTGCCCCCGCACGTGCAAGCGATATGCAAGGACATCATCGTTGCTGCGCGAGAGCATGGCATCGCGGACGGACGAAGCCCCGTGTCGATCGCAGGTGGCGCGATATTTTTTGCGTGTCTTTTGCTCGGCGTGTCCAAGGCCGTCAAGGACATCAGCATGGTCGCGGGCGTGAGCGAGGGCACGATCAAGCTCGTGTACCGTCTGTATTACACAGACCGCACTAAACTGGTCAAGAAGGAGTGGATAGCAGAAGGCAAGGTGAACATGGACCGCTTGCCAGTCGAGACGACAAAGTAGAGACGTTACCCATCCCCCTCTTCCCCGTCCCTATTCGGACATCTTACGAGTGTTCCTCGGATAGATCCGAGATATATATATTTCCCTCAGCGTCATGTATTATACACGTAGCAGAATGCTGTAATGACAATTCGGTTTTGAGGCGGAACCGAAGTTTGCACAAATTCGCTCGATGGGGACAAGAGCCCACAACGTCCGTTTGTTGGCTGTACGGCACGACATCATCCCACTTCTCCAACCTTCTGGTCGTTCCCCTTTCGAAACGTCTCAAATGTGCTCGAAGGCGCTCTCCCTCTCAGGTCACAGCCATAACGTCATTTCAATCCTTGACTGCGACTTTTGTAGTCTTCTATCGATGTTTAGAGGTCGCATACCACGTCGCGTATACTATTACATCGCCATTTCATAAATACAAAGACAAGGTGTATGATTGAGTTCTAGAAATATGGTATGGAAATAGGTATAAATGATTGTTCCAGGGAAATATAGACCATCAGGACTTTACTCCACTCGATATTCGGTTCGACGAACGCTCTCCCAACTCCCGAACATCAAGCCCAACCCACAAAACCCACGAAGATGAGCCCGTCAGCTCCATCAACCGATTTGATGTCTTGGACTCATGCGTCGACCCCCACGATTTCCTGCAATGAGATACTATAAGTACACGTCCGAAGTGTCATGGCGACGACAGTACCTGGATCTTCTGTAGCGTTTTATCTACTTGAGTACTGTACAGTCTAGCTTGCTTGATTCGGGTTGGCAAGCATTTGTCTTCGAAGCCAGCTCTAAGGTCTCTGGAACTTAAAGGAGCCTCCGTATCAGAACACCATCAAATCAATTAAAGAGGGTTAGGCGTACTGTTCCAGCAAACTGTGAGCCAAATCGTAATCATGCGGGTCCATCACGGCTTGATGCTCGTCGAATAACGCCTGAGCGCGTTCGAGACGTTGATCGCCATCCTCCACCTGTTTTGACGGTGCGACAAGGTGTCCGATACTAGTATGAAAGTCGAAGTGAGGCATCTCTGAGGGGGCCGAAACTGGCATGCGTAGATGGGACTTGGATATAATTCAGGAGCGAACCGAACTACGTCGGGGGGTTATGGAGAGGCATGGATACCCCAGTCGCGGTCATTTATCAGTGGTGACTGGTGACTCGACACGGGCTGTGGAATGTTTGGTTCATTCATGTAGGGCAGTGAAGGTATCTGGCACTCTGCATCGGCTAGGAGTCGGCTAAGCATTTCCATTAGTGGTGCCCGTCGCCGCGTCGGGCCGCGTGCGTTGAGTGCCTCAGGCACCACATCCCACCCACATCCACCCACCATCCGTGAGGTATAACGCGTGGACCCAGGTGCCCCAACGCCACTCTGTTAACTGATGGTGCCTACATGGATTCAGGCTCACTGATCAGGGGAGGAGACCTTTACCTCCGAGAATAAATTGAGTGCCATTCATGATGTATCGATATGGATGAGCCTGAAGCGGACTCATTAATCGGTGCCAGTGCACGGAGTGCATTACTAGTGCATGCGGTGTTGAAGAGTCAGCCATATGTGGGAGACTGTGAGCATGAGCTACCAGCGTCACGGCATATGGAGGTTGAGGGTGGAGGACAATAGTCTCTTGCACTGCGTATGTCAGGACTGATGGAGTGGAGTACCAGGAAAGCTTGACGTTTTGCTGTGGTCGAACTAGAGGATGGGCGCGATGAGCGCGATGGGAAAGCCGCTTACTCAATCGCGTTGTCGAACGTTTACTTTGAGCCGCGCCGCGAGATACAGCCGAGTCTTGGAGGATGTGGGACACTTCGAATAGCTCATAGCTCATACAAGAAGTTGTGCAACATCACTAGCGTGTGCATCGCGGGGTCGGCGGGGTGGCACCGAAGCAACGTTTGGAGCATCAGCGTGCCCGTGATTACAACGTATCAAGATCGTCCGTGACCGTAGTATGAGGCCTATGAGGCTCTGCTCGATGCAATCATTTATTCCGAGTCCCTCCCACCTGAATCCTATTACCAGTCGAGCTGAACCTTCTTTTTGATTCTGTTCGACTGGCTCGGACTCGCAGGCTCGTTATCATTTCTCAAACCTCTCACGTACACACAACGATGCCCAGAAATCAACAACCAGTATCATCTCTAGAATGCTTGCTCTACTTGTACCTCTTGCATACCTCTCTACTTAGGTGTTTCATTTTGCTGTAAGTTACGAGATCCCTCGCTATATGCCGTCGCCACAGGAACGGGCCAGCCTCTTTCGTCGCTGATGCCATTCCTAGATGAGGACCCCAAAAACGCAAGGGACTTTACTCCAGGCTTCCTCAGGTGGACAGGGTGACTACGGGGCGTTCGCCTCGCTGATCGGTCCGAGTCGAAGAGGTGTCGCGGCCAAGGTGGGTTTCCTCACGGTATCGCGTGCAACACGGAAGTTAACAACGCACCCAGCAGGGTCACTCTGTTCGCGCGTCCATCCTCACCATCCTCACCTCCGAGTCTTTCGCGATGGCACGACTCGGACGACGCTCTGACGATCCTCTCCGACTCTTCAATTCCTCTCAGCCTTTCATTTCCTCAATCGTTGCGCTACTCGTGGATCTGTCAACATCTCTATAGGAAAAGAGCTACTAGTAGGGTTCATGGCATTTCCTGAGCACCTATACAGGTTTCACATGCAGTCCCTTGTTATAACTGGAGACACGAAAACGGGGTGCAGGACGGTCGCTGGGATCGATCCCAGCGACGCCCGGTGTGCTCCACCTCACTACGTTGTCTTCCGCGTACCCATGGGCTCCGCAAGTCTACGTGAGTGCCCCCGCGTGCCGTGCCATCACGCCACTTCAATGTCATAGTACACCACGTCGTTGAATCTCAGCAGCCAGACGTCGTGTCGGCGCAGGACCTCGGGTGCTAGAGCAGTTGGCGGACCCGTCGTGCGATGTGATGGGCCTGGTCATAGCGGGTCCGGAGACTGAGACCGCGCCGCTATCCCAGGAGGAGGATGAGAAAGGCGAGGGGTAGGGTTACAGAAGAGCACAAGGGGAGGCGTACTAATCTTGACATGGGTTACGGTGGGGCTACGATGGCCGAAGGTGAGGAAGATATCGTGATGCAGGCAGACATTGGCATGCCTTCTCCCAAGTATTTTCCCACTTTCAGTTTGACACCGAAGACACACCAGTGCGTAGGCGATTCCATTTTATTTTCTTTCGCCAGCTTAAGCTCTCTCATAGGTGAAATCCGAGGACCCGTCTAAAGGGGAGCTCATCTACTCGGACGACGAAATTGCTAGCGAGACAGACTCTGAAGCTGGGGAGAAAAGAAGACTCTCTCGAAAAAGAAGCAACGTAAGCTCAACCGGCTTACCGTTGCTGAGTTCGAGCAGCTCGTATCCAAGCCCATGTCGTCGAATGGACCGACGTCTCCGCCGCAGATCCACGACTCCTCCATCTCAAGTGCTATCGCAATGCCCTCCCCATCCCGGCCCACTGGAGTGCTAAACGTGATTACCTACAGGGAAAGCGTGGTATCGAAAAATCTCCTCTCCAACTCCCTTCTTACATGGGCAACACGGGCCTTGCAACTCAGCGCGATGCCATCAAAGAAAAAGTCGGAGGCGAACATGTCTCTCAAAGCGAAGAACTGCGAGCGCGTGCAGTCTAAGATGGGAAAAATCGACATCGACTACCAAAATCTACACGACGCGTTCTTCAAGTTCCAGACTAAGCCGCCACTGACGGGCTTTGGCGAGGTATATTACGAGGGTAAAGAGTTTGAGACCTCACTCAAAGCAAAACGGCCCGGCGATCATTCACCGGAACTCGTTGAGGCCCTGTCTATCCCTCCGCTTGCGCCACCCCCTTGGCTTATTAGTATGCGGCGCTTTGGTCCTCCCCCAAGTTATCTGGATTGAATGCGCCCATCCCGGAAGAGTGCGTGATTAATTGTCACATCTGAGAGTGTATGGCTCATGTGATAGCCTGTCACAGTGCGCAATGGAACTCCCATCCCGGTGGATGGGGAAAACCACCACTGGACGCGTACAATCGTCCGTTATATGGTGACGTATTTTGTGCCTTACCAGAGACGAGTGATACAGCAGCATGTCCGTTCCAACTAACCGTACGTTTCATACTGATGAGTTCCTTAGGTCGGAGAGCTGGTAGGGAATAATTTCCAAGGAGAGCTTTAGCCTGAAGAAGGTGCGTAGACTGACCTATTTCTCTTTCCTGATTTGACGATGCGCCCTATATGAGGAAGAGGAAGAAGAAACCTCGGAAGCTGCCCCCCGACGGCATGCAGACACCTTCCGGTCTCGCAACACCCTCAGGCATGGCCTCCGTCGTATTGACCGCCGGCGCCGGCCTCGAAACACCAGGCTTCCTCGAGCTACGCAAGACAACGACTGCCCCAGTACGAGACGAGAGCGGTAACCGAAAAACTATACTCCGTGTTTCCGAAGAGACAAACAAGCGTGCGGGGGCTTATGGGTTCCGAGCGCGGGTACGACGTCAGTGGCATATCTGGTGTGTCTGTCAGTACTCCGGGAGGAGCGCGTGACCAAGGTACGCCCAAGTCAACCTCATCGCATATCCACAGACCGTTCGTGCAGCGCAAAGCGTGCGGCGTGGACGTTTCGCTAGACGCAAGCGAGCTCGAGGGTCTCTCAGAAGAGGAGCTGCGCAGACGATACGACGAGCAATCGCGCGGGAGCGCAGGTGTGCCAGGGCAAGGGCCTGGCCGCGAGGACTTTTCGGAAATGGTCGCGAAGGAGATGGCAAAGAAGCGACTGGTGCAAGTATGGCGTAGCCCCAAGGGTGTATGCTTGGAGTACAGTTCAGCAGTAGGTGTTCTGTTTACGTACAGAGTGGTTAGTTTAAGTAGCGACTGACTTTGTACTTACATTCTGCATCAGTATACAAGTTTATCCAAAAAAAAAACGAAAACCTATCCCCATGACCCACGGCCCGGCAGTAAAATCCATGCTGCATAGTAGTCTCAACCGTTTGAATGAGGATGAAAAGTCACCCAGCGACTCGATTCTACTACTATAGAGCCTCACGCAGACAGCATCTCATAGATCGACACGAAGTGACCGCATTCTCGAAATCAAGTCCGAGATAGTGTTATGGATTCCTTCGGAATGCACAAGTTACATCGATAAGTATCAAATTATGAGCTGGAGATTTCTGAAGTCAAGCGTCCCTAAACCAGTGACCTATGCATGGGACACAAGATCAATCATCAGAGAACTGAAAAGAAAATGTTCTGGGAAACGAACAGGATCCCATCCGGTAATGGCAGTGAATCCACGAGTGTTGCAGCCCGGATTATTTCCGGACTTGATATCGTTAAGACCCACCCGGCCCCGGCCGTACAGCCAGAAGTTGAGGAAGCCGAGCGGGGGCCTTCCGGTTGAAATCCGGTAGTCATTCAGAAGCGAGACTATTCCTGCAACGATCTGTATATTGGCTGTCAGCTGCGTGCTAGAGAATGGACAACGCGGAGCGTAGGTGGTAGGCAAGAGGAGACGCACTGGCGCCGAGAGGCTCGTTCCGGTTCCGAGAATGGGGTTAGTGTCATGAATGAACGCAAGTTGGAGCGCCTGCGAAGAGATGTCGGGAATGCCGCGGCCATGAGGGCTACGCACATTGCGGGTTACGAACAGGTTGCGTCAAAGTGTACACAGCGAACGCACTTGTAGAAGCCGAAATACTTGAACCTGAGGTACTCAAAGTAGGGGATCACCGCCGCTTCTTGGTAGTCCTCGCGCGGAAAGATTCGTGAAAAGCCGCCCCCAGACATGAACATCGCGACCTCGGGGTCGAAGTCCATCGTGCCGCCGACACTCGTGACCCAGGGACCTGCAAAACCGCAGCAGTCTGATTAGCGACTTACTCCGCTTGTGTGCTGAGAAAAAGGGGTCTAAATCCCCACGTGTACATGTTGCAGGAAACATAGGCACGAATTGAATATTTCCGGAGGCGTCTAGGCAGTCTCCATCGCCAACGCCGACGTCGCCAGTCGCGACGAGGACACTGACACCACGCACGCCGAGTTGTGCGAATAGGTTGCATATGGTTATCGCATATTCTGGGGGGAACATTGACTCGGGATTAGCATAAGATATGGCGATCGTTGGTGGAATGTTCAGCAGGTTAAGGAGGTTGTCGAGCCACACAAGGTATGGGTCGTCCGGAACTGGAAAGCCATCAGCCGACGACCGCAAATTACCGGCTGTGCTGTAAAAGACTTGTGGAGTCGGGTAGGCCATGGCACTGGCGTACTGGGTGTCCATATTGGCCTCCTTGCCAGGTTGGCTCGAGTCGTACCCGCCACCGTTGAGCTGCACGACAATGAAGGGAGCTGCAGCCGTTGCGTCTGTGCGATAGGTGGTCATGAACATTTGAAGATCTGTGGGGCTGGGGTACTCATTCCCGAGGCCCAAAATCCCGAGCGAGTTCCGGACCATGGCCGTAGGCACGTAGTCTGCCGTCCTGTACAGATCACGCAGGATCGCTGGTGTGACAACATCCGGAGGATAATCGCGCCTCAACAGCTCTCTCACGAGCTTATCCGAGTCCGACGTCACATTCGCCACCATTGCGGCTCCTTCGCTGGACAGATTGTGCGATGGTTTCTGCAGTGGAGTGAGTGGGGAAACGAAGAGCGTCGTCGGCGCGACCATCTGTATGTGCGGATGCAGCACCGCGGGGAGTGCATAACTGACAGTGCGAAGAATGGTCTCTGTCTCATTTATCCCTGTGGGCTTGTAGATCCGATACGATGCGTGGAGGAGCTCGTCGGCTTGAGACACGGGAACGGCGGTGATAGTCAGCCAACCTCCGCCATGGGATCTTGAAATGGAGGAGGGTGGTACATGGTAGTGTTCAAGCCAGGAGTGGACGAGCTCTATGGTGTCTTGATGCGGTGCGACGAGCTCAGCGACTTGTTCCTTGGATAAGTAGGCGCCATATCTGACACGTGGCAGGGTCAAGGTGAAGGTGAGGAAGAGTACTAGAGGAAGAGTGGTGAAGACGACCCGCCTTGGATGCTCTGGATTGCTGACCTCATGCAGAGTGTCAATCAATGCATTTTCGCGGTTGGGCTTGAGCGCAATGTAGAGGTCGATTGTGGCGCCAGTGGGAGGGGGACCAAGATTCTCCCAGCTGGCCGGGACAGAGTTCCACGTGTGCTTTACTTGAATGTCACCCCAAATTGATGAAGGAGGCGTCGCAAAGTTGGCGAGGGGCACCGCAGATAGGACGGAAAGCACTGTGAGCCATGGGCAGCGCATGAGTACATGCAAGAGTACACGGCTCCCTAGTAATAGTTAAAGTGGAGTGACATCCAGCCCTAAATACGAGAAGGGACATCAGGAAAAACCTAAAAGTTGAATTTTTCTAAATTTCGACGTTTTTTCGGTTTCTTGCCGGATTAACTAATTTTGCCTTAAATTTCAGAAGCTTTTGAAGTGTGGAGTAGTGATTTCCTGGCCCGGCCCAGGAGTCATAAGCCAGCCATCAGAAGCTGTGCCGGATGAGGGGTGAGGAGGAGGCTTGACACATCAGAAAAATAATTGAAAAATTTTAGGCCCTTATAATACCTTGTAATCACTGTGATGGTCATAAATACCTTCTTGATTACAGAATCAGTGAAAGCAGCTGTTGATGGCTCAATGATTTGTAAACTGCTGATGTTTCAGTGTGAATATCATAAGCAGCTTGATTATTACAATATATTTGTAGATGGTGAGGCCTTTAGCGATGGCAAGGCCTTTGCAATGGTGAGGCCTTTTGTAATGTTTCCACTGAACGTTGATCTGACTTGGATCCAATGGTCTTCCTTGCTTCAACTCTGACAAAGCGCACGGCTTCTGAACTCAGGAACGACTTGAACGACTTGTAAAGGCGAATAACCAATAAGGTCCCCTATACCGCTATGTTATGTGCGACAGCACGTGAGCCTGACTTAGGCGACTAAAGGTGAACGCGGTGACTTAGCGAATTCCTGACTCTAGCACGAAGGCAGAGTATCGTCTCAACGCTCGAAGGCGGAGTCTTGCTTGATTATTAGGCGAATCGCGACCCCGAAGG
>WITN01000421.1:0-74545 GCA_015025155.1 Lactarius quietus | reverse complement strand
CGCTAAAGCGCAGAACGAACTATGACATCTATGACCTCGAATTATTGGCTATCGTTAAAGCGTTACGACATTGGCGACCCTTACTAGCAGGATCACATCACAAGATCAAAGTATTCTCGGACCACATGAACTTGCGATATTGGAGAGAACCTCAGAAAATCAGTAGACGAGTCGCAAGGGAAGTATTGGAACTATCCGAATACGATCTTGAAATTCATCACATAAAGGGAACCGCAAATGGACGAGCAGATGCGTTATCAAGACGACCCGACTACGATCACGGGGAACAAGATAATGAAAACATCACGGTATTACCAGACAAAGTATTCGTACGAACAACAACAACACACCGTGTAGGAATGCCCGTTCATCGCACAACATTTGGTAGAAGAACTAATGTCGACCAACAACGAAGATGTCCAAGACGAAAGTATCATCAAACCATGGGTAGACCCACACAAACTCAAAAAGATCAACGGGTATGGTACAAGGAAGGCAGGAGGGTAATTACTCAGGGAAGTGAAAAGCAGAAATCAATAATTGCCGCTCACCACGATACCCCAGTACATGGTCACCCAGGGATCAATAAAACTGGCAAGATAGTAGAACGATACTATTGGTGGCCAACGATACGACAGGACGTATTGGCATACATCAGAGGTTGCGCCGAATGTCAACGACACAAAGTCAACAATCACCCTATTAGGGCTCCGTTACAACCTATATTTCCTAAACCGGAAGCTATGCCCTTCAAAACTATCGCTCTTGATTTTATCACTAAATTACCCATCGCACAGGGTTATGACTTGATCCTTACAGTTACGGATCACGACTGTACCAAGGCATCCGTGTTCATTCCTTGTAATGAGGAAATCAACGCAGAAGAAACAGCTGCGCTGTACATCAAACATGTGTTCATGCGGTATGGACTACCAAACAAGATCAATTGTGATAGGGATCCCAGATTCGCGTCAAAGTTCACCAGAGAACTATGCAAGCAATTAGGGATCAATCAGAACATTTCCACTGCACACCATCCTCGTACAGATGGACAATCGGAGCAAACTAATCAATGGCTCGAACAATATCTCCGTTTTTGGGTAAACGAAAGACAAGACAATTGGAATCTTTATCTTCCAATAGCAGAGTTCACGCATAACAATTGGCCTAACGAAGCCACAGGGCAGTCTCCATTCTTCCTTCTGATGGGACATAATCCTCGTGCTGATTGGAACTCAACGCCCAGTCCCCTACCGCAAGTGGCATTGCGCCTTGATCAGTTCAAACAAGCACAGGAACACGCTCAAAAACAAATTATCAAGGCCCAGAAGTCATGGGTATCACATATGGATACGCCCAAGTTCCAAAAAGGGGATCGTGTATGGCTGGAGGGACGTCACCTGCGAACTTATCAACCAAGCGCCAAGCTTGCGCCCAAAAGACATGGACCCTTCCAGATTGTCCAGGTGATGTCCCCTGTCAACTATCGATTGGAATTACCCACCAAATGGAGTATTCATGACGTGTTTCACATCGATCTTCTCACTCCTTATCGTGAGACTTCCTTTCATGGACCAAATTTCCCAAGACCTCCCCCTGAATTAATCGATGGCGAAGAGGAATATGAAATCGAGAAGATTCTAGACCAACGGCAATTCGGCAGAACAAGGCGCCAACAGTTCCTTATCAAATGGAAGGGGTATCCAGACTCGGAGTCGCAGTGGGTCAACGCCACTGACGTACACGCTCCTGACGCCTTAGCTGAGTTCAAACGGACTCTGAATTCTACTCCCTCATGTATAAAGATAGGCCAGTCACTGGATGAAGCACATCAGTTCTTCCTTCGTCGAACAATGACCACTTCTCCCACTGCTACTTCCACTACCTCTCAAACATTGTATCATACTCCTACTATCACTCAACCCACTTATGCCAAAGTCGCCGCCGCCTTCCGATGCATCGAACCTGGGGATGTTATTCCCGAAACCCCTGATGTATGCGGACACGATTCTGGAGGATTGGAGGAAGACCCATCGGAGGTGGAGGAGGGAACAACTACTCGCGTCGAGAGTATCCTTGTTCCACAAACGCTTATCAAAATTCCAAGCAGCTCCGACCTCAGTGACATGGTCCGAGTTTGTGGAAGTTGTAAGCAAACCGCCCTGTCATGTCCAGGCCATCCTGACGCTGACGACTCCCACATCCACTACGACTGTGGACAACTCATCTACAAGTGCACATGTAATAACGACCCTGTCCGCATCCCGCCGCCGCCAACGCCTCGATATATCAATGTCGACCCCCCTACCAACATCATCATGGACCCCGCGACATCCTGGGGTATTCACATCTGCGCCACCCTCTGAGCTCAGGAAGACAACTCGGACAAAGAAAACCAAGATCCCCGCCAAGTACCGAGATCCCAAGATGAAGGGGTACCACTTGTGCCGAGGAGGGCGAGGCGAGGAAGAAGAGCTGGTGTGGCAACATCAAAAGAGAGCCCTTGTTTCCCAGACTACAGAGGAGGCGGAGTACCAGCCGAGCAACAGCGTGCTCGGGACAAGGCTGACGCCCCCGATGGATTTGAACTGAACATTCCCCCCAGATTCATCACCTTCTACATGACCGAGAATGGTCATCATACGGTTGCCAAGTACATCCATGTGATGCCTGGCAACAACCCCATCGTGTACGGATGTATGGAGAAGGGAGGGGAAATTCAACAAGGTGAAGTTCATGCCGCTCCTGATTTCGATGCCGTGGATAACAACCGCCATTACACGCATGACCAATTGCGGTACTTGCGACAGGATTTCGGTGATCGCCATGGGGTCGACCTGGCCATGGGGCAGATCCCTGATCGGTCGCTATGGGCGGAGGTCCTTCGATACCGGGCTGTCACCAGCCGGTACTCCGAACTTGCAGAACGAATCACTGCTCTGGAAAATGAGCAGTACGTGGTTGGTAATGAAGTCAGGAAGTGCACGCGTCGGTTGGAGGAGGCGAATGGACTACAGCGGATCATGGATCAGGAGGTTTCTATCAGTCGAAGTGCAACTATTATCCCTTGGGTGTTTGAACGAGGACGTTCTGCCTGAAAAAGGGGTAATGTCATGGTTTGACATGTTGCGGACTGACAATCATCATCATTACGAGGTCTCGGAGTTCGGGACGCTTACTATTCGGTTATGACTACGATAGTAAGCCGTTATTAGTCATGGACACTTACGCGTCGCTGGTATTTGGGATCACCAGTGTTTCAGGTTTTGATAGTGACTCATTACTAGGATAGTTGTCTTAGGGTTTGGACTCCAAGCTGCGCTTTAAAACCAGTGCGTAACTGTATATAAGTCGTGTAGTAAAGACCAAGGCTCTCTAGCTTGGTCTTCTTGAATCATCACCAGTCGACTCTTCATTCTTCCAATCTATCGATTGAAGCTTATCCTTTGGATACCCTAGTGTCTAGTAAAGCGACCTAGTGGCAGTGCAACTAAGCTAAGTTGCCAGTGACTATCACGATTCATCCCTATACTCAAGTATCACGCCGCAAAACTGTTCAAGTCGAACAAGCGTTAGGTGATAACGCTACACCTGCCATCACAGTGTCTGGCGAGCATGGCGTCGAACAGCAAGAACTTTGCAAGACATGACAAAAGCATTAAATGAAGGAGATTTTGCAATCTAAAAAAAGCGCAAAAATCATGTTGTAGGAAAAGAGTGTGTGAGGAAAAGAACGAACACTGTTTGTCTCTTCGTACTCTACTGGCAAAATTTGTGCAGAGTGTGCCTTGTTTGGCAGTGCATGGTTTTGGCGTCCTCATTACGTAAATACGACACGACCAATGACCTTGCCAAGCAAGGTGATGTAACATAAATAAATAAAAATAAACCTTGGTGTGGCTAACTTCCCTTCCACTCCCCTCTTCCCACTGGCTGTCAAATGCGCAACCCCCCAAGACGACAAGCAGCCCCATGCATCATCCACCTCAGACTCCATCAACTATATATACGACTATGCCTTCAACAATGGCTTTTCAATTGCCTGCAATGACTGCTATCGCTAGTGTTACACTGCATGCTTCGAGCCTTCGAGATCATGCAGGGGTGTGCCAGAGGATTGGAGGTATTGGGTATGTGCACCGTGGCCAGTCAACCGGGAGCGTGTGGTACTTCTCCGGAATCAACGAAAGCACGATGTGATTTGGGCGGGCAACGGAAACGGCGATGGCAGGTGAGCCCCAGCTTCGAGTGGAGACACCGCCGCCGGAGTACGCTCACTATCGACAGCAGCGGCGGCAATTCTCAATGTCGAGGCGCCGCATATGTTCCCGTAGGTCCCCACCACTCACTCTTGTTTTCTGCTGTTTGATCACCTCGGCTTTCCTGAAATCGTCGGCGGTCGCTTCCCCACTTCCCAGCGTCCTAAAACCCAGGACATGTAACCATCACACCACCAAGTCAACCTTAGTCCCCTCATTAGTGTGCAGCGCGGCTTTCATACTCATGAAAAGTCGCCTCTCAATGGTGGCATGAACAGCGTCGAGATGATCCCCAATCAGCCTGCTGGGCCCAGTGACCGACGTGCCTCGGTTGATGTCACTATTCATTCACAGAAGGATGATGGCCTCCGACCCGATCGCCTCGCGTCTGCATCTGCGTCTGCATCTCCACCTCCAGTAATGAGTATCCAGGTGGGAGTAGATCATTTACAGGAAGTCGGTGAACCCCTCACTTCAGATCTCAATCCGTCACCCGGCCCATGTGCGTGCAACAACGGCAGCAAGACTACAACAACCGTGCCAGTAGTCACGCTCTCCACTTCGTACGAATCGTACCCGCAGACTCAGATGAGATCGCTCGCGAATGCTTGGATACAGGTGTAGGAGCCAGAGGGCTGAAGGTGGAAGTTGTCGCACGTGTGCATGAGTGGGGAATAATAGCAGGATAGATACCTGATGGTGATGTACTCGTTAATTGTTTAATCCATTATTACCTGTTCACCTTGCTGTTGATGTGTCCATTCATGCGTTCACATCTTGGGACTCCTACCCTACGAAGCACTTGTAGCTGGTCATATATATATTGAATGCCCCTCACTGGTCCTGAGGCCTGAGACCTGAGCGCTGAGCATGCGTTATTATCTATTCTATCGACCTAAGTCCATAGTGATCCACCCGACGTTGCCCACAAGGGAGGCTATATGGACCGAAAACATTGAAATAATTAATTAATTAATTATCCGGGTTTCCGAGTTCCGAGAAACCGGGAACACTGAAAAACACGGAGAAACCCGAGAACTTTTTTGGCTTCTTCCTGATATCAAAGAGACGGTGCACTGTGTGGAAGCAGCATATCCTGGGTTCAAATTCACTCGATCGCGCCTACAAAATTCTGAGCGGTTAAATAATCTGTTCACAAGTGAGCCGGTGGAAACTCAGTTCACGCTGAACAGCGCAGAAGGGTTGGCAAACCAGAAAACAGGTTTACGATATGTATGGCGTACGATATGAGCCAGAGAAATTGGCAGGGAATTACCATACCCAAACAGTTGCATGTAAATAGTATGCGGTCTATTATCGCTGAGATATGACTGGGACCCCTCGTGGGTATTATGATTAGCAGTCCGAGGATTTGTAGAGGGTGGAAATTACGCGGTCACAGTGGCAACCTGACGCGTCTAACATACTAATAGGGGACTTTGTTGTTCCCTTCGATGGGCCAGCCCAGGCTGCGCTTGTCTTATGGACAAGTGACCACCACTGTGTGAACAAAGTTCATGAGGATCCTCGGGGTTCTGTAAGTCGCCACTTTGCAACAATTCCCCCGAAGCGCACCGAACTTGGTTATCCTTCACAACCCTGGCACTGGCTGTAGTAGGCCGTATCATGAAATCGAGACACTTACACGAGTAGAGCTGCTTCGTGCCGATCTCCCATCTACATGGAGCCACTTCCTACGACAAGGTCTACGATTCTGGATCTCATACTGTAAGTTAGCCCCGGAGATACTCTGGCCGCGGCCCATATAAACTTGACCGGACCTTAGGCTCACCCCTACTACTCACTATGCTATCAGGGCATCTCCGACTCAGTCCACCCTTCTGTCGTGCTGGCAGTCAAGATCCGCGAGTAGCCTCTTTTTACTAAATGGATGACAACTGGTCACTCACTGGCGCAAATGGAGGATCGGCGTGCATATGATTCCACGTCGGGTAGACTCAATCTAACTTCGGGTATACCCAGGGAAGGGTTCGGAACTTTCACCTTGCAGTCTAGTGTTGTCTAGCCGCGACAACTGTTTCTGGTGGATGCCGCGCGCGATGACGCGAATGGGCGACTAATAAAAGGCACGACACATACAGTAATATCTTAAGGCCTCAAAGTTTCAGGCTGGTCTCTGGAGGCAGACTGTTCGAGACAAGAGCCGTGAGTCGTATTCCCTTGATAAAGGCGCCCACAAAGCTGACCCCAAATATTTTCTCAGTACCCACGTCCTTGTGATTATTCTTGAGGGATTTCGAGCCTTTCGCTTTTAGCACTGATAGATCAGTTGAAGATCTCTTTAAATCATGCGGTACTGCCACTGGCTCTCTATGTTCTCTGTCCTTGCTGCCGCATCTCCTGCAAACATAGACACACCTCGCGCACAACTATGGAGTGACAGAAAAGTGAAGCACTCGTGGGACGTCCTCCCAGCCGACTGGAAGAGCCTCGGTGACCCACCAGCCGGCGTCACGATCAACCTCCACTTTGCTCTCAAATCCTACAACGAGAACACCTTAGTTCGTGCGCTCTACGAAGTCAGCAATCCTAGGCATGCGAAGTATGCCACCTCGAACGTTTCTGCGCGCACTCGCATTTACTCATGTGTGTTGTTGTTCCATTTCAGATATGGCGCTCACCTCTCAAAGGAGCAGGTTGCGGAGCTTGTCGCGCCGCACCCCCACGCGTTTGAGCTAGTTGCCTCTTGGCTTAATTATCATGGCGTACCGTCCTCCTCTATCTCAACGACACACGGCGGCGGATGGTTATCAGTCACCGACGTGCCCGTCATCCGAGCTAATGAACTTTTCGGCGCATCGTACCAACTCTACCAGCATTCTGGGACGAACGACACGACAATTCTCCGCATGGCGAGTTATGGGCTCCCTGAAGTACTGCACAAACACTTCAAAACGGTCGTGCCAACAACGTGCTTCACTTCCATGCACTCACCCTAGGAGACACCGCATGTCCGCTCTGTTGGAGCAGCAGCGGAGCTCGCCAACATGACTTCAAGAGAGATGGTGGAGTTATCTAAACGCGCCGGGGTGAAGATGGCAGACGTGCGCTCGATGTACAAGATGGAGGCCTATGTGCCAACCTTGACGGACCGGAGAAACATGCTCGGGATTGCGGGATACAAGGATCAGTACCCCAGCCCGTCAGATCTGACGTTGTTCATGTCTCTATATTGTGATGACGCAATAGCCGCGACATACACTGTTGAGCATATCAATGGCGGCGGATACGACCAGAATAACCCCTCAGCGGAGCCCAACGTTGACATGCAGTTCTCACACGCCATAGCCTACCCTATCCCGCACATCTTCTACAGTACTGGCGGAAAAATGCAATGGTATAAAGACACTCGCAAACCAGTCTCGTCGGGCGACGCGTTCCAGGAGTGGCTCAAACACTTACTCGCTCAGAAGAACATTCCGCAGACGATCAGCACGTCCTATGGTTTTCCAGAGAAGAATCTCCCATCGGAATATACAGGTGCTTTGTGTGACCTGTTTATGCAACTCGGAGCGTGTGGTGTCAGCGTCCTCTTCTCCACTGGTGACAATGGCGTCGGCCGTGGTGATTGCAAAGATCCCTCGGGCGTTGTCCGATTCTCCCCCGCATTCCCTGCGACATGTGCGTGTGATGTTTTGTCATCCTTTGGGAGTAGTACACAACCCACGCATATGTCGCTCATCATATCAACCTGATTTCGCAGGCCCCTACGTCACTAGCGTTGGCGGTACAACAAAGCAACTCCCCGAAGAGGCGGCTCCCATCTCCGGGGGTGGCTTCTCGAACCACTTTCCACGCCCTGAGTTCCAGGACGAGGCAGTCCCCACCTTCCTCAGTAAACTCGGCAACCAGCATGCTGGCCTCTACAAGTTTGCTCGCTGCTATGACCTTACCTGCCCTATTCTTACATTGCATTTTGTGCAGTGCTGCTGGCTGCGGTATCCCCGACGTCTCGGCACAGGCGCTCAATTTATGGTTCGTCATCAGGGCAAGGAATTTTTGCGAGCGGCACAAGCTGCTCAGTCCCGGTGTGTTCTTACCTCCATCCTCGAGCACACACCTAACTGACAGTGTCCAGATCGTGGCTAGCATAATCTCACTGCTTAATGACTACCTCATTTCGAACGGTAGGAAACGCTTGGCTGGCTCAACCCCTGGCTATATGGTGAAGGACAAGCAGGCCTCACCGACATCGTAGATGGCAATAACCCGGGTTGCGGCACTAAAGGATTCCCAGCTGTTCCTAAATGGGATCCTGTTCGTCTTGCGAGAGTTGTCTCCATTTTCCGCGTTCGCTGATTTTGATATTCCTAACCTAGGTCACGGGTCTCGGGACGCCAAACTTTTTAGCACTACAGAGCACACTTAATAATCAAAATGGATCAGGGATCTGGCTTGCTCGGTAACCACCACCATCTCGACACATCGCAACTGTCAAGTTGGGGTGGGATATAGAGTACTCTACATACATGCATGCTTCATTAGTGAACTATCACATGTATTAAAAATTCACGGCATTAACGAGGGCCCCTAGACCGTGGTGTTTGACTTTTGAGTCCGGCCAGGACTTGTGCACGAGTTCATACTTCGACGATGCCATTCCGGTCGTACATTCTTCCTCTTTCACTCTTCCGAATGGTCTACATAACTGACATAAACGCGGCTATTGCAGATCGAGCTCCAGATCACCAAGCAGGGATACCGCCTTGCCAACACCATCTTCGATTGAGGGATTTGAGAACCATTTTTTGTTTCACACTTTCAGGTTTTCTTGTACCGCAGACTCCGTGACTGACGGCTGTGTATTTATTCGATGAAAATGTGTTTATTTTGGGTTCTTCTCAAATGGTTACTGGTTTTGTTACAGTATTTGTGTTTCCATTCTGCGGGAACCTCATGGATGCTAAGTACAACAAGCTCTTTACGAGTGGGTGAAATTTGGCTTCCTCTTTTCCGCAAAAGCCGCCATGCCTAGACACACACACGTCCAAAATGTCAAACAGCCCACAAGCCCAAACAGAATTCCCGTACGCACCTTCCTTCTGATCTGCCGTAGCAAACGTCATCTGGAACAGCCTCTGCTCCGTCCTCAGACCCTCCGACAGCCCCTGCTCGAACGCTAAAAAGATGCACAACGATCAACACACGGACACGGCTAGTACTGAGCACGGACGGACGTACCAGCATTGACGGCCTCCTTCTGCGCCTGCACCGCCACCTGGCTCTTCCCCGCAATCTCCTCGCAAGCGCCACGGCCTCCTTTACGACTGGCAGCACGCCATCATCCCCCTTGGGTGCATCAATGACGCGACTAGCCATACCCCACGCAACCGCCTCCTGCGCGCTCCACATACGGCCCGTAAGCACCAGCTCCATCGCGCGCGACTTACCAACTGCGTGCGCGAGGCGCTGCGAGTCGCCGCCGCCCGTGATAGTGCCGGTGTTTATTTCAGGCTGGCCGAATTGGGCGGTGGGTGACGCGAGGAGTATGTCGGCCATTAGTGCGAGTTCGCAGCCGCCGCCGAGCTGTTTGGGAGTTCAGTGTGAGGTGAGGGAGGGAGGGGAGGGGGGTGAGGGGAGCGTACGGCGTAGCCGCTGACGGCGGCGATTATGGGCTTGCGGATGTTGGCGACGTCCTGCCAGCTCGCGATGAACCGGTTGGTGTACACTTCAGAGACTATAGCGCCATCATCAGCGTCCTAGACCGAAACGCTAACTAGGAGTTTCACGCACAGGACTTGTCCTTCATCTCCTTGATATCCGCGCCGGCTGTTTCGTTCGTTCGTTGGCGTTGCAGGACGAGAGCAATGTCGCAAGTGCACATGCACCAGCAAAGGCCTTCTCGGAGCCTGTGATGACTATGGCGCCGATCTCCTTGTCGGCGTCGATGAGGCGGAGCGCCTCGTTGAGCTCGTCGACTAACGCGCTGTTGAGTGCGTTGAGCGCTTTGGGCCGGTTGAGCGTCACGAGCGCGACGGCCAGATCTGGGCGCGCCGTGAGGATGTTTTCGTATTGCTTGTTGAAGACGGACATGAAGCGGAGAGTGGACGTCGAGGCGAATTTGTGTGGTGCGCCTACAAAGGCTGTGCGGAAAGCAAGTCGGCGAAAAACGGGGAAGGACATGGTGCGTAAGCGGAGTGAGGGAGTTGTAAGTGGGAAATGGGACAAGTCACGTCATCACCCGCACATGTAGCGACGACTAATATAAAAACAACCGAGTGTCGCGGTAAGCGTCCAATGTAGTAGACAGGTTATACTATCCAGTAGTAGCAAGACGGAAGAGAAAATAACTACTGTTCTGTTCTGTTCTGTTCGAGTTCAACGTAGTCCACGATACGATACTGAAAACCAAACCAAAAACTAAAACACCCGAGATAGATTTGCGTTGGTATTATGGAGTGTAGAGAGAAAGTAGCTGAGAAAGTGAGGCAGCTGCCCTATAGCAACTTGCGCCAGCCGGCGTCCTTGGCTTTTTTGACGAGCCTCTTCACCTCCTGCGAACGAGCACGCGTCGTCACCAAGAGCGTATCGGGCATATCAACGATCACGAGATCGTCCACACCCAGGCACGCAACGAGGCGGCCAGATCCGGGCACGACAATTCCTCCCGCAACCTGCTCTGTAAGAACTGCGGTGGTGGTGAGCAAAGGTTATGGGATCGAGGTAAGATGGTTGCACGCACCAAGACCGACGTCCCCAAGGATGCGAGGTTGGTTCGCTTCTGAAGGCAGAAGTTCTGCGATCGACGAAAAGTCTCCGACGTCATCCCAACCTGTCAAAGTAGATTAGATCTGACAGGAGATACGCACGTCGTACGTACTGTACCGAACGTCGCTGGCACGACAGCGACATGCCCTTCCTGCGTTGCCGGCTCCGCAACAGCGTGGTCGATAGCAATTTTTTCAAGGCCGGGCCAGACCTCCTCGAGCATCTTGTTGCGCTTGACCTCATCGACATCCCAGACCTCGGCGATCCTCGTCAGACCCTCCGCAAGGTCGGGTTGGTATTCCCTGAGCAAGTCCATGAGGAACGTGACCTTGGTGACGAACATGCCCGCGTTCCAGCGGTAAGAGCCGGTTGCGATGTACGCGACGTCCGTGCGCGCGTCTGGCTTCTCCTTGAAACTGGAGACGAGGCGTGCGTTTGGCGCCTCCGGGATGCCCATCTTGTCGCCAAGCCGCACGTAACCGAAACCCGTGGACGGGTGGGAGGGGGCGATGCCGATCGTGACGAGGTAGCCCTTTTGGGCGACCAGAACAGCCTCAGAGAGAGACGGCGCTGAGGAAGGCATCCGTGCCAGAGATCATGGGGTCGGCGGCGAACGATCCAATAACGGCATCGGGGTCACGTTGTGCGAGGATCGCAGCGGCGAGCCCAATTGCGGCCATCGAGTCTTTGAGTCCCGGCTCGCAGAAGAGGTTGTCTGGCATGAGATCAGGGAGCTGTTCGCTGATGCTCTTGACGTGACCGGGGCCGGCGACGACGGTGAGACGATCTGCGCCGGTGAGAGGGAGCAGTCGGTCCCAGGTGGCTTGGATGAGGCTTCGGCCCTGGAGGGTGACGTCGAGCAGGAACTTGGGGTGGTTCTCGCGTGACAGGGGCCACAGCCGCGTGCCAGCGCCTCCGGCAGGAATGACAACATAAAAGCCAGGGATCTCACGCGTAGGGGCGTAAGAGTAAGAAATTACGTTGTTGTCACCGAGAGGCGATGTTATGTGCACAGAGGGGGGAACGGCAAGCGCGAGGATCGAGCTGGAGTGGAGGAAGGGAGACTTTGCACGAAGTTGCGGAGAGCTCGGCGCTGGGGTGTTGAAGCCAGTGTGCCAAGGTGGGGGCTCCGCATTCGCTAGCAGCTCTACTAATTAGTGTATTTGTGTGCGAGTTGGAGAGGGGGTGCGTACCGCCGGGACGCCTTCCCTGACTATACGTTCGAGGCTCAGATTGGCTTGACGCAGCTCGGCAATCTCTGTGCGCTATAGAAACAAGAAAGGAGGAGTTAATGGGACCAGGATTGCGTTCGACGAGGCGGGGCGCTTGCAGATTTGAGGACGACGTCCATGATTTGGCTAAACATGACCTCGACACTGGGTGCATTAGCGCTGGACCTGGCCCTTGGAGGGGGATGCGGTACGAAGAGACGAGAGAAGGACATGATGGCTCAGAAAAAAAGATGGACAAGAAGAAAAAGGACAAGGATAGTTATTATAAGTTCGCGTGAACGTGTGTTTTGGATTCGCTTGCCATCCGCACGTGCACCTTCTCTCCATCCCACCCGTCATCTCGGTAACCGCGGCGCATTCTTTGTGGACGGATGCTCTCGTGGACGCTTTGACAAGAAGATGTCGTTCGATAGGCCTTAAAGACCTGGTGTAGCTCCGTCCAACTTGTCGTGAGAGCCAAATCAACCATCAGAATTATGTTGAAAACTTTTGTTTTCAACTTTGAGGGTCCGAATGCACGAAACGCGTCGATCGCCATCCTGACCAGTTAGATAGCTCCTCGAGAAGAGATGACGAGCGTGAGGCGCACCGGCCGGCGGCCAGACTGAGTTCGGCAAAGGTGGAGCGATGCATCATATTGGTCGACTCGTGAAGGAGCTGCCGCGGTGAACAACGCGACGGAATGGAGCTCGCTGGTGTGAGAAGGCGTAGCGAGTAGCTCGAGGGTGGTATCTGTCCCGCGACCGAGTCCATAGAGCTTTGATGCTGCATCGAGCCTAGGAACAGAGTCAGACTGATTTGAACAGACACGGGGCGAACGCAACGGGGGCACTCACAGTATGAAGCAGGGCTTAGGCAAGTCATCTATGACACCTTCGATGCCTCCCTCCTATATCCTCATCGTCTACGCTCCCATCTGTGCCGGTCCGGGCGTATGATGTTCGGGCTCAGGCTGATGCTCGCCAATCTTAGATCGACGAGCGCGGTCTCGGTTGCATACTCACCACGTCTCCACCCGACGTGTTGGACCTCCATAGGAGGGCCCTGTATTGTGGCCCCAGAAATGGCTTCAACGATGGAGAGCACCGCCGTTTCGGCTCTGAATATGCGGGGCCTGGGCTCGGTGTCGTTGAGAATGTTGTTGTTCTGCTGATTATTCCTGCGAATGTACAGGCAAATCATATAACCCGAAGCTACGTTCAGGAGGCATACTAGCAGGAGATCGGGGTGCATAACTCACCTTGGGACTGTATGCGATTAGAAGTTTGCGCATGCTCCTCATCATCGCCGCCGTGCTTCCGCTTCGTTTTCGTCCGAGTTCTTTCGTTAGACTTGAGCATGATTTGCACGGCCATTGCACTCGTAACGTGTCGTAGCGGAGATCATACCCTTCGGGAAGAATGTCGAATGAGGGTATAAGAAACGCAGCGGCGTGATGTCAACGCCGACTCACCCACTTCCTGCTAGCGCCCATGGGTGGCCGACCGTACTCGCTCCCGGTAGGTATCCATCGATCGTGCTCTTGTTCCTGTTTATTATTCCTTTCAAACTCTTCGAGATCCTCCTAGCACGGTATGAATTTGCCTGGGGTCCATGCCTTAACAGGCTGGTCCGTCGGCGATTGAGTGGCGGAGCTGAGCGACCGGGGGAGGCGTTGGGCCGCATATATGGCACATACTGACGAGGGGTGTGGGGGCATGACGGAAAGGCGGCCGCGGCGAGGCCGATCGAAGTTCGCGATCGCCCGCGATTGTAAAAAGCAGAGTGGTCGCTGGGGAGTCCACTGAGAGAAGCAAAGCTACTTGGGAGAGTCGGCGTGCTGGACTTGAGTTTTGGGGATGGCTGCTGGAAGAGAATCCCTTGCGGGTGGCGCTTCATACCGCAGCAGGGTGAGGCCCCTAGGTCATGCGGTCCATTTGACATCGCGACGTTGCATCCCAACGGGCCCGCCTCCAACGAACGCGGGTTTGGGCGCCATTCGCCACGAGCACGCTCGAGGGTGAATGCCTGACGGAGAGAATTGGGTTCAAGCGGGGTAGACCTAGAGACAGCGCCCGAACATACCGTTCAAGCATATATCACTCCCGATATGCCCGTACCCATGGAATGGGCTTGGTCCGTGATTATCTCGGGAGTCATTTGGAAGGCATAAGGAGACATGGACTGTGATGGAGCGTTTACGTGGTACAGGTCGCGCAAAGCCCAAGGCTGAATGGAAATTTGTTGGAGCAAGTCGGACTGACTATGAGAGTGGGTCCGCTGCGGAGAAATTCGACGGAGGAGACTTTGCTGGTTCGAGGAAGGGTGAGATTCTGGGGCTACCATCCGGCTAGTGCCATGGTTGAAGGGGAGGTTGCATGGCGGATCTGACTGGAGACGGGTTGTGCAGCAAGCAGAGGGGAGTACCTCAGATGTCGTAGAAGCCGGGGGGCTGGGCTGGCCTTTATGTGAGCCCTGGAATGAGGGAAGTCGATAGGCCACGGGTGGCCCTCTGACGTTCACAGAACGAAGGCGATGGTAACTATTCGCGCAGAGAACAACTCAGTCCTGAAAGAAAAAGTGGGATCAGCACTCGCGATAAAGGTTTGGAGCAGGCCCAAGGCAAGAAATTGGACATCCATGGAAGGCAGAAGGGCACAACACTGGTTCGCCACAGGCGGAAAAAAGGTCTGGTATGCGCAGCAAAGGGAATTGAAAAGATTGTAGAGGCAGGAAAGCAGGTTGTAAAATGAAAAGGTCCCAGTTTACATTCGATCCATAATGAGTGACAAAGAAAAAAATGAGATAAGTTACAGACCGCGCTGACCAAGATGAACAGGTCGTTTGCACGCGTGTTGCGAGTTGATACAGTAGCTGAGTTTCATTTGGCCGCGAAAGACGAGTAGGTGCGGTGTTTGTTCGATGCGCTACAGGAATGATCTGCCCTGTCTCCGCATCTTTCCGTTCCGAGACTTCCGTCTTCATGATGTCGATCCTCCGAAATTGACGAGAATTCGATGGCGAGTACTGTGACCAAACATCTGTCTGCTTATCCTGTCCGATATCATTGTCTACTCACCACCCTCTGAGTTCAATGACCACAATCAAACTTTCCCGTATCCCTTGCCATATCCGCTATTTTAGTAACACATACAGCACATGCCCATTGGAAACGGTGAGAACTCGCTCAACGGCTCTGCCGGTATGATCCCATCGACCGCGCGGTTGATTCCCATGAACAAGCTGGGCTGCTCAGTTACACGAGAACTTTGTATCAGTCACGCCGTTCGACTACACAGATACCAAGGTTCCGGGAACCCATCAACCCGCCCATCTGGATGGACGAGAGCGCATAGGTCGTCGTCCCGGGTGCCAGAGCAACTTCGCACGCCCGGGATGCGCTTCAGGACGAGATTACGATGCCGAGCTACTATCGCCTACGCGTAGAAGTGATCGGTGGGGGATCCATCCTCACAGAGTAGACGGCCAGTGCGTATAACCCAGCTTCTTTCTTCCCCCACCCTCCTAACACACCAAACGCAGCCTCCTACGTCGGCCACCTCCGCCTCACCTTCAAGTTTTCGGACTCCCTTGCGCCATACGTGTTCATTGAGATATCAGATGATTATCTGTTATGTGGTACAGGTCGTACAAACCCCAAGGCAGAATTGGGACTATGTTGGAGCAGGCTGGACTGACTGTGAGAATGGGCCTTCTGAGGAGACATTCGACGGATGAGACTTTGGGGGTTCGATGAAAGGGACGGAGCTTGGGGAGGTTATGGGCGGTCAGTGCTATGGTATAAGGGGGGTGCCTCTGGTGAAAATATGACGTAGAAGCCGTGGAGCTGAGCTGGCCGTGACATACAGTAAGCCCTGGAGTCGATTGGCCACGAACGAAAAAGTGAGATCAGCGCTATCAGAACTGGAGACGTTTACATAATTCCTACTAACGAGGTATTTACTTCGACGGCGACCACACACTGCCTGCTCATTCTGTCTCGTTGCCTACTCAATACCCTCCGAGTTCAATGACCCCAAGAACAAACCCCTCGACCATGCCAACCCGTGCGTATACAATCAAACTTTCCCATATCCGCTGATTTCGTGACGCAGACAGCACAGGCCCATTGGTAACGGTAGGCACTCGCTCAACGGCTCTGTAGGGATGACCAAGACTTGCTGAGCTGCTGAGAGCCTGAGACGCGCGAGAACTTCGTGTCGGTCCACGCCATTCAACTACACAGACGCCAAGATTCACGGTTTCCAGGGAACCCATCAACCCACCATCTCGATGGACGAGACCGCATAGCCTGTCGTCCCGGGTGCAGGCACAGTCCAGGCGACTTCGCACATAGCGGGATGCCCTTTAGCCACGACGACGAGCTCACGACGCCGATCTATCACCGCGTACGCATAGATGCGATCGACAGAGGATCCAGCAGAGCGCCAGTGCGTATCACCCAATCTCTTTCTTCCACTGCCCTCCTTCGTTTCCTAACTCTCGAAACGCAGCCTCCCACGTCGGATATCTCTGCCTCACCTTTTCTGAATCCCTCGCACCCTACTTGTTCGTTGAGACCACGCGCGTGTATGTCATGGTTGGTGATAGGCTCGTCATCCGACGTATCGTACCCGTCAGGTATAATATCTCGATCGACCCCATCGCGCGCGATGACCATCTCGAACACTGAGCGGCAGGATTTCGTCATCAGCGTCATCCGTGCTGAGGGCTTCAGAAAACACTTCCGTTGCGCTGGACAGAAACGGTGCGAGTGAGCGAGCGAGACCGCCTGTGACGGGACCGTCCTAGCAACCATTGTCTATCATCCCTGAGTGGAGGTATAAGTCGGTGAGCATCAATGGTAAATAGGTAAATAAACCCGTTATCGTGCATTCCCAGATTGCATACGGTACAATGGAGGTTGAGATGTGTGATAAGCTGAGGGCATATGAATTTTATTGGAATATTTCAACGCAGGGTGATGTGGATGGCGTATTGGCGTGAGCGGTGTCGGCGGATAAAAGGGGAAATTTAGCGTGAGAAAAGACACGTGCTCGACCAACGATCGATCGCGGATGGGACCCAATCGATCAACAACTCTCTTCATTTACTCTCTTGCTTTTCCAAACTTCATCGCACCGATCGCACCAATGGTACCGAACAAACTCGTCGTTGGATTCCGAAGTTCGAGTTCCGAGTTCTGGTTGTAGGAAGGGCAAACGCAGGAAAGACTTCGATCTTACAACGTGTCTGTGAAACAACGGAGAGTCCAACTATTTACCGCGAGGGGGAGGAGGTATGTGGTCCAAGCTTTTGTCTGAAAGTGATCTCACTACTGACCAGGTTAAACTTGAACCGTCGATGAATGTGAGTAACAATGCTACTTCTCTTCGGTTGCGTCTAACGAACATGGATCTAGCGTGGCGAGCACAAGATCGACGACGAACTTGTGTTCTCAAACAATCCGGGTTATGTTTTTCACGACTCCATGGGAATAGAGTCGGGTAGCATAGATGAACTCGAGATTTTGAAAGAGTTCATTCAACGCAAGTGTGCAGAAACGAGGCTGCGGGACAAACTGCATGCGATATGGTCTGGTCCTTCGATTTTCATAATTACGACAACTGACCGTCATGTTTTGAGGTATTGCGTCCCGATGGATGGCCATCGTCCAGGGCTAGATTTGAAATATTACGACAAGATTTGCGCCGATCCGAATGGTGCGTCGTTACGAACGTTCACTAGCATCTATATTGACACGCAATTTTGGAGTTCCCGTCATCGCTGTGTTCACTAAATTTGACCAGCTCTTGCGCAATGTCGAAATGGATATGCAGGACGAGTCTGATGACCCAAATAACTACCCGGATAACGATGTCTCCGCTGAAATGGCGGAGAAACGATTCCAAGATCACTACCTGGGTCCCCTTGGTAATGATGTGAAATATGTGCGATTAGAAAGTGAGTCCGGAGTTAGATGCCAAACTCATACGTTAATGTGCTTCGGCAGACATGCACATGAAAGATAGCCGCTGCGATTGTCTGGTCGAGACGACGGCTGCGGTACTGAACGAGGATACCGTTGCGTTGATGCTTTTAGCTGTGCAAAGGGGTAATATAGAATTCAGTGTTAAGACATCTTTGAGCCGGTGAGTGAGCAAGTGGACGGGAGTGACGATCTCAACAAAAATTGCAGTGTCCATCGCCTTACTGAGTTCGAGGTGGAACAAGTAATTCGAGCATGTCTTGTTCGGTTTCCATACCTTTGGGCAAGTGTTTATATAAGCTCCCATGGACAGTTCATGTCTGAAAATGTGCCATGCCACCCAACTCTTAGTCTGTGAGTACATCTGTTGGCCATGCTTTCCAGATTGACAAACCTGACAATGCTTGTGATCTCCTCCCAGCTCGTGAGTGGTTGTAGTGCTTTTTGTTGTTTCTCTGGCCTGTTGATGTCAGCTATATTGGCTCTCCAGACTGTGAGTGGTGTGGTGCATTTTGTATCTCTATCCTGATGATGCCTGTCCTTGGGTCTCCAGCCGGTGAGTGGCTATGGTGCCTTACTACATTTCTAGCCTGCTGATGAAACCTGTTCTTCTTGGCTCTCCAGTCTGTGAGTGGCTGTGGTGCCTCACTGGGTTTCTAGCCTGCTGATGACACCTGTCCTTGACTCTCCAGGCTGTGAGTGGCTGTGGTGCCTCACTGCATTTCTAGCCTGCTGATGACACCTGTCTTTGGCTCTTCAGGAAGTGAGTGGCTGTGGTGCTCTTACTGCATTTCTAGCCTGCTGATGACACCTGTCCTTGGCTATTCAGTCTGTGAGTGGTTGTGGTGCCTCACTGCATTTCTAGTCTGCTGATGACATCTGTCCTTGGCTCTCCAGGAAGTGAGTGGCTGTGGTGCCTCACTGTATTTCTAGCCTGCTGATGGCACCTGTTCTTGGCTCTCCAGTTTGTGAGTGGCTGTGGTGCCTCACTGCATTTCTAGGCTGCTGATGACACCTGTTCTTGGCTCTCCAGGAGTGAGTGGCTGTGGTGCCTCACTGCATTTCTAGCCTGCTGATGACTCCTGTCCTTGCCTCTCCAGTTTGTGAGTGGCTGTGGTGCCTCACCACATTTCTAGCCTGCTGATGACACCTGTTCTTGGCTCTCCAGGCTGTGAGTGGCTATGATGCCTCACTGCATTTCTAGCCTGCTGATGACACCTGTCTTTGGCTCTCCAGTCTGTGAGTGGCTGTGGTGCCTCACTGCATTTCTAGCCTGCTGATGACACCTGTCCTTGGCTCTCCAGGCTGTGAGTGGCTGTGGTGCCTCACTGCATTTCTAGCCTGCTGATGACTCCTGTCCTTGGCTCTTCAGTTTGTGAGTGGCTGTGGTGTCTCACTGCATATCTAGCCTGCTGATGACACATGTCCTTGACTCTCCAGTATGTGAGTGGCTGTGGTGCCTCACTGCATTTCTAGCCTGCTGATGAAACATGTCCTTGGCTCTCCAGTCTGTGAGTGGCTGTAGTGCCTCACTGTATTTCTAGCCTGTTGATGACATCTGTTCTTGGCTCTCCAGGATGTGAGTGGCTGTGGTGCCTCACTGCATTTCTAGCCTGCTGATAACACCTGTCTTTGGCTCTTCAGGAAGTGAGTGGCTGTGGTGCTCTCACTGCATTTCTAGCCTGCTGATGACACCTGTCCTTGGCTCTCCAGTATGTGAGTGGCTGTGGCGCATCACTGCATTTCTAGCTTGCTGATGACACCTGTTCTTGGCTCTCCAGTTTGTGAGTGGCTGTGGTGCCTCACTGCATTTCTAGCCTGCTGATGACACCTGTTCTTGGCTCTTAGAGAGTGAGTGGCTGTGGTGCATCACTGCATTTCTAGCCTGCTGATGACACCTGTCCTTGGCTCTCCAGGCTGTGAGTGGCTGTGGTGCCTCACTGCATTTCTAGCCTGCTGATGACTCCTGTCCTTGGCTCTTCAGTTTGTGAGTGGCTGTGGTGTCTCACTGCATATCTAGCCTGCTGATGACACATGTCCTTGACTCTCCAGTATGTGAGTGGCTGTGGTGCCTCACTGCATTTCTAGCCTGCTGATGAAACATGTCCTTGGCTCTCCAGTCTGTGAGTGGCTGTAGTGCCTCACTGTATTTCTAGCCTGTTGATGACATCTGTTCTTGGCTCTCCAGGATGTGAGTGGCTGTGGTGCCTCACTGCATTTCTAGCCTGCTGATAACACCTGTCTTTGGCTCTTCAGGAAGTGAGTGGCTGTGGTGCTCTCACTGCATTTCTAGCCTGCTGATGACACCTGTCCTTGGCTCTCCAGTATGTGAGTGGCTGTGGCGCATCACTGCATTTCTAGCTTGCTGATGACACCTGTTCTTGGCTCTCCAGTTTGTGAGTGGCTGTGGTGCCTCACTGCATTTCTAGCCTGCTGATGACACCTGTTCTTGGCTCTTTAGAGAGTGAGTGGCTGTGGTGCATCACTGCATTTCTAGCCTGCTGATGACACATGCCCTTGGCTCTTCAGTATGTGAGTGGCTGTGGTGCGTCACTGCATTTCTAGCCTGCTGATGACACCTGTTCTTGGCTCTCCAGTCTGTGAGTGGCTGTGGTGCCTCACTGCATTTCTAGTCTGTTGGTAACACCTGTCCTTGGCTCTTCAGTCTGTGAGTGGCTGTGATGCCTCACTGCCTTTCTAGCCTGCTGATGACACCTGTCCTTGGCTCTTCAGAGAGTGAGTGGCTGTGGTGCCTCACTGCATATCTAGGCTGCTGATGACACCTGTCTTTGGCTTTTCAGTTTGTGAGTGCACTGGTGCCTCACTGCATTCCTAGCTTGCTCACAACACCTGTCTTAATTTTTCAGAATGTGAGTGGATACCTGCCCTGTTGTGTTTCATGTTTGCTGATAATGTATATCCTTGCCTCTTCACTAATCATGCTTATCTCTATCTTACTAGAAAGTATGTGTGCTCTCTTTCTAACTCAGTTCATGTTCTCACTTAGGTTATTTTAGGGGGTAAGTGCACACTAAACATTTACAGTATTGAGCAAGTCTCACTTCCTTATAAGCTAAAGGATGTCAAGTCACTGCCTGCAATTCAAGATGTTTTATTCCTCTTATTCTGGAAATCTCAATGGCTTATGATACTTTTTTAGCTTATTCTTAATGGTTCTAGCCACCATCATTTGATAATTGGTATTCCACCTAGATCCTTCTCAGAGTGCATCTGACATTTGTGAAAGTGATCATCCTTATCTTGAAGCATGCCATGTTTTTACGGGCCTCAAATTCTGCACAACTAGCTCTATCCCTAGCAGAGCAGAACTATCAGAGCAGCAATATTCACTCAAAGATTCAAGAATATCTCAAGGCATTTTCTCCTGAGGACACAGTAGAGCAATTTGCAGGCTTTATTATGGCTACTAATATGGGTTTGTTTATTCTTCTCTCTATCACACCAATATCTCATCAAAGGTTTAGAGCCATCTCAGTCTTCCATTGACATAGGTGAATAGGGAAGATCATTATATTTTGGGAGTCAGTTTCTGCAAAGTCTACTTTTTGTTGAGAATTGAGGAGGAAGAACTAGTAGGTCCAATGCCAAGAGGTCTGAGTGTCACCTGTAGTTTAGCTGTTTAGTATATGTGCTAGCAAGCTGTAATTGTTAGGAGCTCCCAATGATTTCTGGCTTTCTGATGTAAATCTACTGAGTAAATCATTATGTGGATTGTGATTATCAATTTTGACTTCGTGTGGTCTTCAGAGGTATGGATATCCATGCAGTCCTTCTCCTTGATTTATTCTTTCATCCTTGCGGGGTGGTTCAAACTGGCCAAAGTCAAAGCCCTCAAGCTGGTCCAGCTTGTCAGGTCCCATTGCTCGTCATGCGGCTTGTAAATCTTCAGGTTGCATGTCTACCACATGCCCTGTGCATTCGTCTATCACCAGAGGTCAGGGCTCTTCTATCATGGTTTGAGTTGCCATGACTATGGGATCAGGGATATGTAATATAGCTGTTTGTTGGGTGAGCACGTCTACCTTGGGCTTGTAGACATTGATTGGTTCTGGATCTTCTGCCAATATTGATGGCATATCTGTTACGTTCGACTGGACATATCAGCTTGACTTTAGCATGAGGTGTGAAGTACCAGTTCTGGTGACTGGTTTGTTGATGGTGCTGTCACAGAGAGGTCCAGACTTCCCCAACTGAAGGTCATGGATATGGCGCTGACAGTATGTGAGAGTGTAGGGTATGACCCTAGGTGGAGTAGTGAATATATGAGCACTGGCTCAGATACAGAGTACCTCCAAGTGTTGTAGAGAGGAATGGGGGAATTGACAAGTCATCTGGACTTGGATGTAACCTGGTGTCTGTGACAGTGTGAAATCAATGTGATTCAAGAACTCAGACCTAAGGACCAAGCCCTGTTACAGGTACTTGTTATATACAAACCAGGACATGCCACAGCTAGTAACTGTTGTACTAGGATTGCCACTAATACTGCTAGTACCAGTATAAGTATGAGGTCATATGGAACAGTGCCAAATACAATAGAACATCATGAGTGGTAAAGGTGCATCAGGAGACTGAGACAGCACACAGGGATTGGAAGTACAAACTAGAAAACAAAAATGGTCCCAATGATAGTCCATATGGTAACACACGCTGTGGCAACAGGACAAAACAGTCGAAAAATCCAGCACATGTTGCCAATCATAACAGTATCAGCTCTTTCGCTGATGTGACTGGTGTCTGACCTGGCAGGCATATGGTGTTGGAGTTCTGGTGAAATAGGTGCTGATTGTGGTTCTTCTGGTTGACTGTCGATCCTTCCTTGGTCTGCTATTGGTTGTGCTTCTTTGAGAGCTATATTGCAGTTTAGATTATCAGCTGCTGGTTGCGCTGCTTCAAAGTGGTGATGTGTTCAGTTCCACCTAAGTTCTACCCAGCAGCACCGTTCTTTGTTGAATATGATAGGGTGATACCTTTGTGCTGTGGCTGCCTTGGCATAGTAGCCAGTGTTAAAATGCTCCAAGACCCTGTTCCTTATGGAGTCAGGAATCATCCTCCACCTTACTCATCCTACCAGGTATTGGACTGGGGTGTCCCATTCTCTTGCATCTTTTTGGTAGGGTTGAAAATCCCACCCATCTTTCATGTTGACCATTGCTACGGCGTATTGGGTAGCTTTATGCTGATGTAATGCCCATGCAGGCAATAGCCTGACTTAGGCTGCAGACATGGTGACAAGGTGTCACGGGACTTAGCAGATGTATCAATGCTTGAAGGCGTGACTAGTAAGGACACCTGAAAGTGCCTTCCTAAGGGGACTTCACAGATTGTCTTGCAGTAAACGGCTGAGGAGATGAGATGAGAACCTGGAGTTGATTCAAAGATGCAACAAAAGCATAGAGCTGTCAACCACATCAGTCAACAGCCCCCTTATAACTATAACAAGGTGTGCACATTTGTCAGCAACTACACCACTACTACTATGGCTTGGTAATTGTCCACTAATTGTATCAGTAATCCTACAATGCCCACTGAGCAACACAGTGCCATCCTTTGTAAGTATTTGGGAGCAACTTGTCATCCTGCTTACCACAGCCTAATACACCCAATCATTACACCTTTTTGTGAGATTGTTAATAAGCTTGTTGTTGACCACATTTGGAAAGGTGCCTTCTATGTCCAGGAAGAGGACCGACGTGACTTGCTTTTTCCTCCATGTGTCTTTAATCCTATACACTAGATAATGCAGCATGTCGGTTGTCATTCTGGCTGGCCTTCCACCGAAGTGCAGGGCTGGGAGTAAGTTGTGTTTTTCTGTGTAAAATGTTAACTGCTCTGTGATGATTGAAGTGAGTACTTTTCCCAATGTATTTAACAGCGCGATTGGCCTATATGCCTTCATAATGTTGTAGCTTGGTTTTCCTGTCTTTCTTAGTACAACCATCGTGAAGCTCTTTCAGGGTGCATAGTACAACCCTCTTTCAAAAATGGCTGTGTATATGTACCACAGTCTAGATTCCAAGACATCAGCGCACTTAAAGAGTACTATGTTAGGGATGCCATCTGGTCCAGGCACCTTGAATGGCTTCAGCCTTGCCAATGCCCTTCTTATCTGGTCTCTTGATATTGGGCTCACTCTACATATGGGGTCCAGTGTGACTCTGTTTTCCTCCAGTGGTTTCTTGGCTGGTTTGCCAGGGATGTATGTTTGCACTAGGGCATTGCTCTTTGTCTCATTTGTGCTTGCAACTTGCTGTCCCTTCTCACCTGTGAATGTTAGGTCTGGTATTCTCATCTTACTGCAATCTCCTGGGGGAGCTGTGATATATTTGTGTGCTGTCCAAAGGTCTGGCTCCATGGCTTTTTTGAGCCTGTCTTGCCAGTGGTTTCTCTTGGTCTTTGTCCGGTTCTTGACTGAATATTTGCTGCACCTCCTGGAATCACTCCCAGTGTGGGTTGTACTCCTTATGCCAATGCTTACTCACTAGTCTTTGGCTCTTCATCATGACCCTCCTTAACTTGGTGAGTTCCCAAGTCCACCATCTCTTCACATGTGGTCCTGTTGCCAAGTACAGTACTGTTTTGCTTATGGTTTCCTGTAATGCTTTCATGAGCCTTTCACATTCCTTGTCAAGTATCACCTGGGTTTTGATAAAGTTTAGTACTCCTCAGGTTGCCATCTTTCCTTCAAGCATTTCCCTGAATGTTTTCCAATCCACATCCCTATAGTTTGCTATTTCTTTTTCCAGTACTGATGCTATCTCAAGATCCAAGTTAGTAATTATTGGAAAATGATCAGTGTTTACCCCCTGCTCCTCTGAGAGCACATTGCAGTGTATTATCACTTCCTGTTACGTCACAGCAGGGACATTCAGCCGACTTGGCTTAATGATCCTGAGGACGCTGAAGGGGTAGAGGGGAGGTGTGATATCAGAGTACTAAGCGCAAAGTGCACTTAGAGAGTTACTGTGATAGAGTTGTACTAAGCACACCTTGAGGGACTTATAGCAAAGATACAATGAGAGGGGATAAGGGTGCAAGGGATAGTCGAGAGGGTTCCTTGATGAGAGGGCGATAAGTGAACACAAGGTGAACTTATCAGACTGATGATGAGCAGGGGTGTTTGATAGACAGAGACTAGTGCTGTAAGATACAAGTGAAGTCAAGTCTAAGGGATACAAGCTACCCAGTACTTGACTTATATACTGCTAGAGAACAATGGCATCACAAGAACAATAGATGTCACAAGAACAATAGAGTAACAAGAACAATAGGTCACAAAAGGGACTGCGCACTAAGTCACAACAGCATGCGCAGCAGAACAATAAGAAAATGGGGGCAGGATCTAGAAGGGCCTCCCATGTGAGTCACATATAGTAATGAGTCATGTGGCCAAGGGCCACATCATCTAAGAGTATAGTAATCAGTTCAAAATAAGGAATGGTCAGGAAAGGAATGCAATGATAAATGAGACGGTCACATGACAAGAAATAAAAGAAAAACGGTAGGTGTCATAACATTTCCATGGTGTGTTCTCTTATGAAAATGTGGTCTAGTCTTGACCATCTCTTTGTGATGCTGTGCTCATGTGTCGGGATCCCTGCTGGTAGGGCCATGTCCAGCCCCATTTCTGCCACTGCCTGTATCAGTGTTTCTGCTTGCTCCAGAGCCTCCTTTGTGAATAATTTGTTATTCTCCGGTGTATCCCATACTGGGTGGTGCCTATTGAAGTCTCCCAACCAAATTATATGATGTCTTCGTTGTTCTGCTTTCTCATGCCCTGTGAGCTCTTTGATATGTTTCCTATGATAATCTATTAGTAACTTTAGAGTGTTGTCATGCTTACAGTCATTGTAGATGTTGAATATGGTGGCTTTCCCCCATGCACCTTTCACACAGATTGCTGTGATGTCCCCTGAGGGGAAGTCAATTTGCTCCCATCTGTCTGTTAAGAGGTTGTCTCTGACTAATATCAGTGATCTTGTTTTCAGCAGTTCCTTACTATGTGTGCTGGGGTAGATTGTTTTCCAGTCCCTGCTTGATACAGTCTTGTTGAGGAAGTTTATTGATGGCTCCTGTAGAGCAACAATGTCAGTTTCTCTCCTAATCAGTTTGCCACTACTTATGAGGTCATGCTGGCATATGCACAACTTGTTTATGTTTTGCTGCCATATATTGAGGGTATTTCTCTTTGCTAGTTTCGTTGGGGTATCAGTATTCGTGTTTCAATGAAGGCAGTGTCGAGCTGTCTCGTTATTTCATCCTCTGAGTATGGGTCTTCCATGTCTGCTTTGCTTTGCTGGTTGTCATTTGCTTGATCCTTACCTCTTACTGGCTCAAGAAAATTGTCTAGTGGTCCTGCTCCGTTCACTTGGTTGTGCTTGTGTCCCTTTCTCTTGTGCTCTACTTGACGTGTTGGCATTTGTCGCTTACCTCTTTTGAGTGTGGGGAGGCTTGCCACTTTATATTTTGCTGGGAATTTGTTGTCCAATGTTACTTTCTCTGGCCTGGTATAGCAAGTCCAATCTTTGTCTGTGGGAAAGTATGTCAGCATGTTCTCTGGGTGATTTTCATCCATCCTTTCAACTCTACACTTGAATTCAGGGCAGCCCCTGTCCCAGCTAGCATGGTCTTTACTTTGGCCAGAGACACAATATCTTCTGTTTTTGTCCAGGCATTCCTTGGTGAGGTGGTCCTTGCCACAGTTTCTGCAGGCATCTTTCTCCTCTAGGCATTCCACTGCAAAGTGTCCCCATTTTCAGCATTTCATGCATTGCTTTGGTTCCATTTTGAGCTTCCTTGGATATGCCCAGATACTGCATATGTATATGCCATTCCTAATGAGAATGTTAGCTACTTCTAGGGAGCTTATCGAAAGTGTGAGGTGTGCTGAGTGTTGGCCCTCTGTTCTTCTGTATACTGGTTTGATCCATCTCACCTTTCAAATTGCAGTTATGTGCAGGTGATTCAATTCCTCTAGTTCACAAAGGCTTTCATTTGCTGTTGGTTTGAATAACACCGGTACCCATGGGACCAGGATCTGGAAGGTTCTGTCCTTCAGCAATGTGGTGCTGTCAAATTTCCAGAGTACTGTGAGTTCTATCTCCGGTTGGTGGAACCACTCAGCTGCATTTTTCATGTCAAATTGCAGTATGAGGCCACCATTTCACAGTTTGATGACCTGCTCTACTGCCTTGCCTGATGACAATTCCCTAGACTCCTCTGCTATCAACTTATTGATTCTGTTCTTGATCTCTTCAAGGCTTAAGCTGATGGCTTCCTTGTCAAAGGTGTCTACTAAGACTTGGCACACTTTCTGCTCTCGGTCCCTCATGATCCTCAGGTCCAGTGGGGGTTTGGTTCCTGACATGACTGGGCCATGGATGGTCTGGGTGCAGTTAGCAGGATGTCCTTGTATGTGCTTACCATGCTAGTTGTTACGTCACAGCAGGGACATTCAGCCGACTTGGCTTTAGGATCCTGAGGACGCTGAAGGGGTAGAGGGGTGGTTTGATATCAGAGTACTAAGCGTAAAGTACGCTCAGAGAGTTACTGTGATAGAGTTGTACTAAGCACACCTCAAGGGACTTATAGCAAAGATACAATGAGAGGGGATAAGGGTGCAAGGGATAGTTGAGAGGTTCCTTGGTGAGAGGGCGATAAGTGAACACAAGGTGAACTTATCAGACTGATGAGGAGCAAGATGGTTTAGACAGAGACTGTGCTGTAAGATACAGGAGAAGTCAAGTCTGGAGCTACATGGTACATAGGAGCCAGACTTTATAGTATCTGAGAACATGGTGTCATGACAACAATTAGCATAATGAGAACAATAAGGTAAAGGGAACAATGGGTCACAAAGGGGCTGCGCACTGAGTCACAACAGCATGCGCAGCAGAGAACAATAAGAAAATGGGGGCCGCATCATAGGAGCCTCCCATGTGAGTCACGTATAGTAAGGAGTCATGTGGCCAAGGGCTGCGTCATCTAAGAGTATAGTAATCAGTCTGAAGTAATGAGTGGATGTGGTCAGGTGAAAGGAAAGCAACAATAAATGAGACAGTCACATGACAAGAAAAGTTAAAAATTGGCTAGTGTCATAACACTAGTTAACTTGCTTGAGGTGTCAGTGACTGCCACTAGGTTCTTCCTACATCATCTAGTGCTTTCTGTATTGCTGTGGCCGATTCCTCCATCTTTTTGGATGCACTCTGTAGCTCCTTCTGATTAGCTAGTGAGGCTTCGAAGATCTTACTTAGCTTTTCGATCCCTTTGTCAATTGCTCCTTCTACTCTTTCTCTGACTTTTTCCACACTGGCCTCCGTTGGGTTTGCCTGCATCAGTGTCCAGGATCCCATATGTGATTTTAAATGTGGAAATCACCTTTTGTGCTTCTAGGGATTGGCAGGGGTAACCCCCAGGTTTTTTCAGCGACCCATACCCTTACCCTCAGAAACCCATACCCTCATCAGAGGGTAGGGGTTTCGCAGCTGTAGGGGTAAGGGTTCCCAAGGGTATCAAGGGTATGGAATACCCTTGAGGGTATTGTGGGGGGTACACGTTAATGAGAATGATTTTGTGTATTCATGAAAAACAGGCAGAATATTATGACTATGCAATGTTACCAATAGAATCTCAGTCATCTGCCAGCTCTTCATCATCAATTTGGACCTCAGAAAGCATTGTTACTGCCTTTGATATCATTGAGCTTGACAAATCCCATCTGGCTCCACTCTCCAAGACACATCAGGGCTCACATCAATTGGATAGAAATCCGAGAACGAAGATCTGATAGCAGGATCTGGCCCTTGCTAAAAACATGTTCAACATTCATGGATGTGGCTAATAAAACAATCCAGTCAGTTTCACAACAGCATACTACAGGCAGGGGGAAATGGACCTGGAATTGAGAGGTAATCAATTGCCATACATGAGAGGCATGGATAGATGTGCCACCACTCATACCACCAAACAAGCACATCAGGAACAAACTCTGGGTCAGTGCTAAGGTAGCATTCAAGCTCATCGCAAAGTTCTGAGGACTTTGGCATGGCAAGTGCTGGCAGGTCATCGAACATGTTTTTGGGAGATCCCAATACTGGACGCTAATTTGAAGTATTCAGTGAACCAATTCTGATAGCCATTGGAATACGCACATTATGACTGGACGAAGACTGAGCATTGGAACCTTGTGAGGACTTGTACATGCCCTCAAACCTCGCCTGGACAACATGCTCAGCAATCGTGATGCGTGTGTCATTTGAGCCAGTGTTCTTGAAATACTGAAGCTTGTGTTGAGGGTGGAGAACTAGGAGCAAACATAGAATTGCCATCAGCCATGCTGCCAGTATTTACTTTGAGCTAATAACATACCCATTGCAATCCTATACACATCTGAAAGATTCATCTTTGTGTAGTAATGATCAAGGGTCTTCTTTCCCATCAGAAGCGCAGCCTTAACTGCAGTCAAGAACTGAGTGTCAAGAGCACTTGCAGCAATGACCTCACCAATGCAGTCCATGGCCAGGATAACTGTTGCAATATTTGGAGTCCCATGTGAAAAAAAGAGCATCTCATCTTTAAACACCTGGTGGATAACCTCAGCCCTGGTCTGCAGGTAAATAGAATGGAACAGAACCTTCAGTGCTTTACATAATTTGCATGCAAGATCCCATTCCTCCTCATCCATCTCATATTGCCTTAGTTTCATCTCCTGGTCACCTGTAATGATGTCAAGTGCTTCCCAGTATGCGACTGCAAATTCAAGCATATTGTAAGTTGAATTCCATCGGGTACTGACATCGTGAGGCATCATGCGACTCTTGAGCTCAAGTTCATTGAAAGTGGCAAACCATTTCGGGAGAACAATGGTTGTTGAGTGTTTCATTGTGAATGAGAGCTTGCAGAGCTAGTGTGGCAATCATTAGTCAATGTTTGAACTATTCACTATTACGCACCTTCACAGCACTGTTCATACCGGTTGTACATCCACTTCTAAGTCTTCCAGTTCACACTCATTCAGATTTTCACGCTTGTCCATCCAACCCTCAACATTATCATCATGATCTTCTGTATCATTGTTGTCGGATTGGCCTGTCCTTGTGATCAACTCCTCAACCTCAATATCCCCTGCCAATGCTCTCAACTCCTTCAAAACTGTATCAGCAACTACTTTATCTTCAGCAGTAGGCACATCAAACTGGGGGATCACCATCTTTGAGATCAAGTTGATAATATGTGCAAAGCAGTGTGTGCAGCCAGCAGGACCAGGAAACCCAGTAAGGAGAACTTTTAACTCCTCTATCATGGTGTCATTATTTGATGCATTGTCACAGGTTACGCTGAGGATCTGACCTCAACGTGAGGATGTGGCTACACAGGTGTGTTCAAATACTCACTTTATTGCTTATTCCGAAATCCTGAAGTATACTGGCAAATGCAGCGGCAAGATTGAGCCCAGAATGTGACTTGGTGACATCTATGAGATCAAGGAGCATGGATACCGGTTCCCCTTTCTCCTTGAAATGAACTGTGACTGCGACATAGGCCTTGTGATTGGGTGATGTCCAGGCATCTGTCGTGAAACTCAATGCCCCATCATAATCCTGATAAGTCATTGAGTTATCTTTGCTTTTCACTTTTCACTTGTCACACACCTGAAGCAGCCTTGCAATCCTCCCCCAACAATGAATGAACACTTTCCTAACATCACGGGACACCGTCTCAGGAGATGGAATGTAGTAATCGGGTCTTCCAGTCTTCATCAGACTCTGAAAACCCCAATTGTTCACGATCTGAAAAGGTTGCTGGCTTTCACTAACCCACCACACCATCTCAGTGTTGAAACATAATAAGTACATACATATCTTATCTATAGCAGTTATGACATTATAGTAGTATCGTACATATGATTACCATATTAGGGTACTCCGTTACACTCAAAGTGGGCGCAATCTCCAGAATGGAGGGCGCAACTCTTGTTGAAACGTAATAAGTACATACATATCTTATCTATAGCAGTTACAACATTACAGTAGTATCGTACATATGATTACCATATTAGGGTACTCCGTTATGCACAAAGTGGGCGCAACTCCAAAATGGAGGGCGCAAGTCTTATCAGTATCACACGTGGTGATATTGAAGACTTCTGGGGTGTTTCACATTAGGCATCACTGAAAACACCATATTGTGGACACCTTTACTCATCACTTATTGCGTAATGGACATGGTGGGACCATAGGGACCAGTTTTCCTATAAATGAGGGGAGTAGAGCCCCTCTAAGAATACAAGTTGTTCAATCTACGCACACTTGAGCTATCACTCTACAAACTTCTCTACCAGTCTCCAAACCTTTACAAGGTGAGACTCCGTAACACTGTTTGCTGCACTGGTTGCTGCGCAACAACTCTTATCAGCATCACATGTGGTGATACTGAAGAGTTCTGGGGTGTTTCACATCAGGCGTCACTGAAAATGCGATATTGTGGATACCTTTACTCATCACTTATCGTGTAATGGACATGGTGGGACCATAGGGACCAGTTTTCCTATAAATGAGGGGAGTAGAGCCCCTCTAAGAATACAAGTTGTTCACTCTACACACACTTGAGCTCTCAACTCTACAAACCTCTCTACAGTCTCTATACCTTCACAAGGTGAGACTCCGTAACACTGTTTGCTGAGCTGGTTGCTGCACAACAGGTTATGGGCCCTGCTACATGGGTGCCATTGCATTCATTGCAAAGGACAATGATTGTTGAGCTGTTTAACTACAGTTGCTGTTGTCGACAACACCATCGAGGCTACCCTTGGCAACCTAGCATTGTGTCCTACGGGGCACAATAAGTCCTCAGGGATTGCACTGATTCAGTCTCAGTAGTGTGAGATGGCCACAGGCACTTGAGGCAGTTTCCACCTCGCTAGACAAGGAGGAGACTGTGCTAGGCTCTCTTTTTGCTCATACCAGTATTGTGAATAGCTTTGCTGATGTCTCACAAGCTTTTCACAGTTACTATGACGTCCCAACTCAACACTTTTGTCCATGTCTTCAATGGTGAAGACTATGGCAGCTGGGCATGTGCAATGAAAGCCTATCTTATGGCACAAGGCCTTTGGGGCTTTGTTGACAGCACTCATACCTCCCCTACACTTCCTATAAAACCCTCAGAACCGAAAGCACTTGCTGCTACCACTTCTCAGAATGAGCAGGATGCTTACAATGCTCAGATGACTTTGTACGAGTCACAATCTGAACAGTACACTGAAGAAGTGGAGGAGTACAAGACTGCCATGAAAGGATGGCAGGATAGGAATGCCATGGCAGTTGGTACTATAACTCTCTGTCTCTCTGCTGCTATTCAGCAGAATTTCGCACCGAATGACCATGTGGATGATCTTTGGCGCAACCTTGCTGATGCTTATTCACTTCCCTCCATCCCTAGTATTTTTATTTTTTTTAAATTTCATTTGTATCCCAGGGCATGTAACTAAGACAAAAACCAGCCGGCCGTGGCCTTACAATGAGTAATAAATAGGGGGAAAAGTAACAAGTGTGTATGTGCATGTGGTCATGTGCCCAGGTCCCTTATTAAAGGAGACTAGCTGGGTGGAGGCTAGTTGCTGTGGCTTCGGGTTGTTTGACCAGTGTCCCCAAGGGTACATCACGTTATGCTGTTGTCCCAATACCATCCTTCTGTTGTTGGGTCCAACCTAGGTACGCCTGGGAGCCATGGAGCTCTGGAGGGTTTATGAGTGGTGGTAGTGCATTCCAGGAATTTGAATAATTGTCGTGCTCCGTCCAGGGAGGTGAAAAGATCCCACATGGAGGGATTGACTCGGCGGTTGTCGATCTGAGCTTCATCTTGTGCCCTTGAGAAAAGGGAACAGTTCGAAGAGGATGTGGGCGAGAGTGCACTCTTCATAGCTGCACTCGCAAATGACATCAAGTGGTTCAAAGTCTTTCTTGAACCGCCTTGTGTATTCGGCTGTAAATGCATGGCCGACAGCAAACTGAAGTGCGGTGCAAAAGGAAGATCTGAAGGGCTTATCTTTTAGAGCCGCCTTCCACAGGGGGTGGTTGTTTCCGTCTGGGGGTTTGAGAAGGGAGAGGCAATAGGCATGTGACATGTGGGGCTTGAGGTGCCATTCCTGCGCCCACTGCTCGAATGCTTCAGCTCGGGTCTTTTGTTTCTGAAAAGTAGCAGACAGCACGTTTCTGACTTCAATGTCGTCGTCTGAAAGTTGGGCGCATTCTTGTTCAGCCCTAAACTTTGCCTGGCAGTATCCCCTCAGGCGTGAATCTGCAGGTGTCCACTCAACCAAAACCGACACGTCAGCGAACGAGGTGAAAATGAGGCAGATGACATGCGTGAAGTTTAGTGCGTGCTCTTGGATGGCATGCAAGTTGTGATTTGAGATCCCTGTGATCATGGATTGAGATCTGGAGAGGATGATGAACTGGCATGCTTCTCCCCCAGCATTGAGGTATGATAGGATTTCCCTGCCCGCCAGACTGATGCTGAAGGCGTCCATGTCATATTGGCTCACTCCTTCTCCTAGCTCAAAGGCCTGGTTCCGTCCCTAGTATTTATAAGGACTTTAAGGAGGTGATTAGCATTCAGTTTAATCCAAACCAGCATCCTGGTGCTGTCTTTGATAAGATGGCTGCCGCCATCAGACATCTTCAAGAAGTCAAACTTGGCTTTGGCATATCTACATGAAACATGGAGCTTGACCCCATTCTTCAAGCTATGATCCTCATGGCTAACTTTCCATCTAAATGGGAACACCTCATTCCCATTATCTTATCATCTACTCGTCTTGACCAACTTTCATTGATCGATGTCCAGACAACTGTTATAAACCACTATGAGATGGAAGCTAACAGAGGACGGGTCAAGAGCAGGCTATCTGCCCAGAAGATTTCTGCCATAAAGCACAAGTGTGACAACCCTCACTTTACCAGGCAGGGTGGTCAGCAGCAGCCTTCATCGTCCACTGCACCCTCTAACCAGCAGCGGCATAACAACCAGCACGGTACTAGAGGTGCAGGATGAGGCAAGTTTTTCAAGGGCAAGGGTCGTGGTCAACCTCAAGGCCACTCCCACATCGCATCTGTCACCACACTCCCATCCCCCACTTCATCTATGATCGCCCATATTGGGCATTCATCTATTACCACCCGCACCATCTCTAAGTCCCCTCCTACTACTAGGACTGCGGGCATCTACCCCTCTGTCAATAACGCACTATCGCTAGCTGAGCATTTGGAAGTCCCAGCGACTATCCAAACGATGAAGACACTTGAGCAGCGTTTTGGTGACTTCAATAATGAAGTTCACTCTTGTTCCAATTGGAACTATGATGAGGAGTATGACTCTGAAGTCAATGTGGACATGTCGCAGCCAGGTCCTTCCAATCACATGGAAGACTTTGAGCGCACAACTACCTATGGTGAGTCCAAATTGGCCTCCATATTCGATAACATGTCGATGGACTCACATGATTCTAATAAAGAAAATCATGCTCCAACTCCTGAGTATCAGGACCTGATGATGATCGAACCTGGGTATGTCCCCTCCAATCTCCCTCCTATTACTATCCCTGTTGTCCATGGAAAGGACTATCACATTCATTCCAAGGATGCAAATGGGAATATGATATATAAACAGAAAATCAGAGCTCGGAATTCACTTGAACTGATTGATATCATATATAGGCAGAATCAGGACTTCCTGCAAGAGCAGGAATTGGCCTATGAGGAGATGGAGCTCCTAGATGAGCATGGGTTGTTGCGCAGCAACCAGCGCAGCTAACAGAGTTATGGAGTCTCACCTTGTAAAGGTGTTGAGACTGGTAGAGAGGTTTGTAGAGTGTATAGCTCAAGTGTGCATAGAGTGAACAACTTGTATTCTTAGAGGGGCTCTACTCCCCTCATTTATAGGAAAACCAGTCCCTATGGTCCCACCATGTCCATTATGTGATAAGTGATGAGTAAAGGTGTCCACAATATCGCATTTTCAGTGACGCTTGATGTGAAACACCCCAGAAGTCTTCAATATCACCACGTGTGATACTGATAAGACTTGCGCCCTCCATATTGGAGTTGTGCCCACTTTGTGTGTAACGGAGTACCCTAATATGGTAATCATATGTATGATACTACTGTAATGTCATAACTGCTATAGATAAGATATGTATGTACTTATTACGTTTCAACACTCCCCCTTGCTAAGTATACCGTGTATGTACTGAGCAAAGTAATATAGTACAGTAGAGAACCTACTTGATGACAGCAATCAAAGAATCATTTGCATATTACTTGAAGATTCACTTTGCGCATGAAGCCTATTCCTTCATCATGTCATCAGTGTTGAGAGAGAAAGAGTCGCGTGAAGAAGATTTGGACTGAGGCCGAAGTTTTGGTAAAGCTCGATCTTTTCCACTTCTCGGCAAGTGTGTCATGCAAAGGCATTACTCAACACATCTTCTAAAATTATCGGGTCTGACTCGGATGCATAGGCATGCCATCTGAATGTCAGGCTCTTCTGAGATCTATGCGACGATTTCGTTCTCTATCTAGGATGAGTAAAACTCAAGCCCTAGTTGTTCCCTAAATTTAAGAAACTTTATGTGTCCCAGATTCTTAGTAAATAAATCAGCGGGGTTTTTGGCTCCTTCAATGAACAATAGTTCAATCTTCTTTAAGTGAATGACCTTGCGAATGTAGTGGTAGCATAGGTCTATATGTTTTATTCACTTTTCCTGTACAGGATTAGAAGCAAGGAATATGGAGCCTTGATTGTCTCCACATAATGGAATTGGTGCTAAGGATATTCCAATCTCTTCAAAGAGAGATCGAATCCAGACCAACTGTCTGCTCGTGTCTGAGATAGTCATGTATTCTGCTTCTGTGGAAGACAATGCAATTGATTTCTGCACTCTAGAATTCCAACAGAATACTCCATTTGCTAATTTAACTAAGTAGCCTGTAGTAGACTTTCTTGTTGTTGGGTCAGAAGCCCAATCAGAGTCCGCATATGCTATTAAACCCCCATCACTTTTGCCATCATAGACTAAAGTGTAACTAGAAGTACCAATGAGATAGTGGCAATATATAGTGCCCTATTCAAATGGTCTTGTGTGGGGTTTGCAGCATACTGCGCAAGTTTAGTCACTGCATAGGCAATGTCTGGTCGAGTTCCAATCATAATGTATAGGAGTGATCCTATCACTTGTTGGAATGACATGCAATTTCTGGGTCTGGTGAACCTTTGTTGGGTACTGGTTGATACCCTTCAGGTAGCGGTGTGGGGACCGCTTTTGTGTTCGTGAGTTTAAAATGCTGCAGCACTTTATGTAGATAGTCTACTTGATCAACAAGGATTCGACCCTTGGATTTAATAATGCGCATGCATAAGAACTCTTGAGTATCACCAAGGTCACGACATTCCCAGATTTTCATAAAGTGTTCTTTTAGAGAACTAATGTCTGATTTGTTCTTTCCAAGGAATAGAACATCATCAACATATACTATCACTACAATGGTTTTATCTGCATTAACAAATAAACCTGAGTCTGATAGTAAGCATGTGCATCCTAGTGTAGCCTTGGATTTATCAAGCGCTTTCCACCATGCTAAATCAGCTTGTTTTAGTCCATATATAGCACACTTTAAACGCATCACTTTATTTTTATGGCAGGGGTTTTTAAACCCTTCAGGTTGTTCCATATATAGTTCCTCATCAAGTTCACCATATAAGAAGGCTGTTTTGACGTCTAATCCGGAGATGTGCCAATCTTTTAATGCTGCAAGCGCTAACATCATCTGAACAGTCTCAAACCATACCACAGGTGAGAATATTTCGTCATAATCAATGCCTTCAACCTGAGAGAAGCCTTTGGCTACAAGCCTGGCTTTCTTCCGCCATCTGACTTTAAGTCAAATACCCATCGATTCTTAATGACCTTTCTGCCTTTCAGCAGGTCAACTAGTTCAAAGACTTTGCATTTGCGAAGAGACTCTAACTCTTCACAACATGCTTTATGCCACTCCTCCTGTTTATCACTTGGCATTTAAGAATGTCCTGATCGGTCCATTCACAAATATTGGAGGTATCAGGTGATTCCAGATCTAGCGGTGAAATTGCTTTGGCAAGCAATAGATCCAGGAATTTGACTCCCCCTTCCTGAGCAAGGCGGGTCAGCAACTGCTGATCTACTTCATCCTCTGAGTTTGCGAAGAGTCACTCTTTGTGCTTGGAGGATCAGGCTTGATTTGCTCAGGAATTCCTCCTGGAATCAGCTGATCTTGGGTGAATGCTGCCGAGAGCTACCCGGCTGGTTCTTACCAGTTTTTGCCAAGTACGACTTCGCTCAATGTCTGCTAGTGTTTTACTAGGAGATCTATCTCCATAGACATTTTCAGGAAGAGTAGTTCTTTTCCTCAAACATCCAGATCTCCTTGGTTCAAATGGAGGAGGTACAGGATCTGGTACAGGAGGTGGAGCTTGCAGCTGATCAGGCTGAACAGCAGTCTCAGGTTCATCTGGAACCTGATCAACCCTGTTGGGTTGTCGAGTGCTTCTCCTTTTTGTTATTAGCTCGGGAGTTGAGAGTCAAGATCACCAGGAGTGGTGTCTTCAGACGCATCAATGGGTGGTTGATTAGATGGTGGCTTATTCAATTGGGTTGTTCCCCTTGTTCTACCGTCTTTAGGTGCAGTAGTACAATTTGGGAATAACATTTCATCAAACAGAGTTTTATCTGAATAGGATATGGTATTATGATGACGCATAAAAGTGTCACCTTTCATTCCAGAAGGTCTACCTAAGTAGATCATAAGCTCGCTTTTGGGGGATAATTTGTTTATATGCCGAGCTTCTGGGATGTGCACATAAGCACGGCATCCAAATACTCTGAGATGTGAAATGTCTGGAATTTCATCATTTAATAGAAAATATGGTGTTTGCCATTTAAGGCGACTCATAGGTGTTCTATTGTAACAATGTACAGCATGTTGTACTGCAAATTCCCACCAAGACTGTGGTATACAAGCATCAAGTCGCATTGACTGTGCTTTGTCCATTATAGTACGCATGAAGTGTTCAGCACGCCATTCTGCTGTGGCGTGTGAGGTACGCTTTGTAGCACTGTAATGCCATCATCCTTTAAAGTTTTAAGGAACACATCTGATTTGTATTCACCGCCGGCATCGGACATCCACTCTTTTATGGTAGTGTTAAATTGATTTTTAATTAATGCTAACCATTGTTTAAGCGCACCAATTGCCGAAGCTTTGTTGCATAAGAGTGATACCCATGCATATGAAGTATAATCGTCTAAGAAGACTATAAAATACTTATATTTATGGTATGACGGTATAGGGAAGCTCTTTAGATCGGAATGAACACGATTAAATGGAGCTTTAGCCCTAGTATCAGATGGTGGATGAGAAGCTGCAGGCATTTTGCCTTGCGCACATCCTGGACAAATACCATCAGTGGCAGGAATTGAAATTCCATTGGGAAAACCCTTTGTAAAATCCTTAGCATGTCTTAAAACCTCTTTGGATGGGTGTCCAAGGTGACAATGCATAAGGTCATAATCTACTTTGTAGATCTGTGGCATTTCTGCCGACTGTGCTTCTACTTCAATAGATTGTGCATCTAACCAATATAATGGATGTCCACTCAAAATGGGTTTACATTGGACAAACGATTGTACTTTATGGTATAAGGTAATATGTTGCATGTTGCCCATTACACGCATACCTTGTTGTAAGAATGCTCCCATAGAAAGCAACTGCGTTGTCATTTTAGGTATGTAAAGGACTGGATATACTCTAGTAGTTACTAGTGTTTTGTTTATGTAATGCTTTAGAAGCACTGTTCCAGATCCTTCTACATAGATCGTATTAGACGCAGTTCTAACCAGTATCTGGTCAGATTCTTCTGCTGGCTCATACTCAATGAAGTCACTAATTTTATTAGTGAAGTGCGCCGAAGCTCCTGAGTCTAATAGCCACATGGAGCTTACTTTTTCCCGACACTTTGCACACTGTGTGAAATATTGATCATGCTCACATTTTAAAACATCAAGTGCGCCAATATTCATACTGTACAATGGAGACACTACAGACGGTACATTTTTATTTTTACAACTTGGTTTCCTTATACTTTTTAGTAAGAGGTCCAAGGCTGTCTGATAGTCAGCATTGTATAAGTGCTGTGTGAGAAAGGCATACCTTTCTTCATCTGTTCCCCAATCAAGGGAAACTGTGTCCTCGTTGTTCATCATCAGGTCCCACACTGAGAGATCGGGTTCAGGCATTGGTGCACAAGACCCATCCAACAGCTCAAAGTTCCACATTTCTGGAGTTGTAGGCTCCAGCATCTCTCCTCACATCATGGCTTCTCCTTGCCTACGTACAAAGTCCTGATGCTGCCTATAGATCACATCTATCAGCTCAGCAGAACTGTGAGCTCTGATAGTTTGTGTATGCATAGCATTACCATACCAATCTTTGGTATAAAGATGATAGGTTTTGCCAGAGGCAACCGCAACTTCCAGAGGAGGAAGACCGACATACCCTTCTTCATATAGTTCATACTCCCCTGAGTCGGGAGTTGGAGCACAATTCTCTTTATCAGAGTCACGTGAGTCCATTGACATATTTTCGAAGACAGAGGCCAATTCTGACTCACTGTAGGTAGTTGTGCGCTCAAAGTCCTCCATATGATTGGAAGGACCCAGCTGCAACATGTCGATATCGACTTCAGAGTCATACTCCTCATTGTTGTTCCAATTGGAACATGTGCAGACTTCTTGATCGAAATCAGAGAAGCGCTGCTCAAGCATCTTCATCGTTTGGATACTCGCTGGGACTTCCAAACGCTCAGCGAGCGAAAGTGTGTTATTGACAGAGGGATAAATGCCCAGAGTCCTAGGAGTAGGAGGGGACTTAGAGACAGTACGTGTGGTAATAGATGAAGGCCTGATATGGGCAATCATAGATGAAGTGGGAGATGGGAGTGTGGCAACTGATGCAATGTGAGAGTGGCCTTGAGGTTGACCATGGCCCTTGCCCTTGAAAGACTTGCCTTGTCCTACACCTCTGATACCATGCTGGTTGTTAGGCTGCTGCTGGTTAGAGGATGTGGTGGACAATGAAGGCTGGTGCTGCTGACCAACCTGCTTGCTAAAGTGAGGGTTATCGCGCTTGTGCTTCATGGCAGAGATTTTCTGGGGCAGATTGCCTGCTCTTGACACGTCCATGGTTTGCTTCCGTTTCAAAGTGATTGATCACGGTTGTACGAATATCCATGATTGTTAGTTTATCAAGACAAGTGCTGGAAAGGATAATAGGAACAAGATGTTCCCATTTGGATGGAAAGTTGGCTATGACAATCATAGCCTGCAAGAGTGGGTCAAGCTCCATGTTACGCAAGCTAAGACCGAAGCCAAAGTTGACTTCAGCAAGATGACCTAGGGCAGCAACCATCTTATCAAAGACTGGGCCAGGATGCTGGTTTGGATTGAACTGGATACTGATAACCTCTTTAAAGTCTTTATAGATGGATGGGATGGTGGGGATGGAATAAGTGTCCTTAATGTTGTGCCATAAGTTGTCAGCATCAGAGACAGAAGCAAAGAGCTGCTGAAGGGAGGAAGCAAGGTGAAGAGTGATGTTGCCAATAGCCATGGCATTCTTATCTTGCCAAGTCTTTAGCGTGGAAGGAAAATCTTCCATTTCTTCATCATACTTCTCCTTATCCTCTTTGTAAATCTCCAATTGTGCTTTAAAGACATCCACTTCTTTTTCAGAAGCTTTGTCAGACAGAGGCTTCGGAGGAGTGGGTTCTTTAGGGTGAGGTGGTTCAATGTTAGTACCATCAACATAACCCCAGAGCCCTTGTGCCATTAGAAAGGCTTTCATCGCACGCGCCCAGCTGCCATAGTCCTGACTGTCAAAGATGGGGACAAAGGTGTTAAGTTGGGACGACATAGTATCTGTGAAGGCTGATGAGACATCAGCATGCTATTCACAATACCGGTATGAGTAAAAAGAGAGCCTTGGCATTAGCTATCTCCTTGTACTAGCGAGGTAGAAGCTGCCTCAAGTGCCTGTGGCCAACATCCTCTGATGTCTTGATTGGTGCAATCCCTGAGGTCTTTATGCCCTGTAGGACATAATGCCAGGTTGCCAAGGATAGCCTCGATGGTGTTGTCGACAATGGCAACCATAGTTAAACAGCTCAACAATCATCATTGTTCACAATGAACACAATGGCACCCATGTAGCAGGGCCCATAACCTGTTGCGCAGCAACCAGCACAGCTAACAGAGTTATGGAGTCTCACCTTGTAAAGGAGTTGAGACTGGTAGAGAGGTTTGTAGAGTGTATAACTCAAGTGTGTGTAGAGTGAACAACTTGTATTCTTAGAGGGGCTCTACTCCCCTCATTTATAGGAAAACCGGTCCCTATGGTCCCACCATGTCCATTATGCGATAATGATGAGTAAAGGTGTCCACAATATCGCATTATCAGTGACGCCTGATGTGAAACACCCCAGAAGTCTTCAATATCACCACGTGTGATACTGATAAGACTTGTGCCCACTTTGTGCGTAACAGAGTACCCTATTATGGTAATCATATGTATGATACTACTGTAATGTCGTAACTGCTATAGATAAGATACGTATGTACTTATTGCGTTTCAACATGGGTCTTGTGTACCTACACCAGAACCCGATCTCACCAAGTGGACTGGGGAATGTGTAGTGGGGGTAGAGGCCCATTATAAAATGCCTGAGCCTGATCTCTCAGTATGGGATCCGATGATGAACAACAAGAACACCGTTTCCCTTGATTGGGGAACAGATGAAGAAAGGTATGCCGTTCTCACACAGCACTTATACAATGCTGACTATCAGACAGCCTTGGACCTCTTACTAAAAAGTATAAGGACACCAAGTTGTAAAAATAAAAGTGTACCGTCTGCAGTGTCTCCATTGTACAGTATGAATATCGGCATGCTTGATGTTTTGAAATGCAAGCATGATCAATATTTTACACAGTGTGCTAAGTGTCGGGAAAAAGTAAGCTCCATGTGGCTATTAGACTCAGGAGCTTTGGCGCACTTCACTAATAAAATTAGTGACTTCATTGAGTATGAGCCAGCAAAAGAATCTGACTGGATACCAGTTAGAACTGCATCTAATACAATTTATGTAGAAGGATCTGGAACAGTGCTTCTAAAACACTATATAAATGAAACTCTAGTAACTACTAGAGTACATCCAGTCCTTTACATACCTAAAATGACAATGCAGTTGCTTTCTATGGGAGCATTCTTACAACAAGGTATGCGTGTAATGGGCAACGTGCAACATATTACCTTATACCATAAAGTACAATCGTTTGTCCAATGTAAACCCATTTTGAGTGGACATCCATTATATTGGTTAGATGCACAATCTATTGAAGTAGAAGCACAGTTGGCAGAAATGCCACTAATCTACAAAGTAGATTATGATCTTGTGCATTGTTGCCTCAGACACCCATCCAAAGAGGTTTTAAGACATGCAAAGGATTATACAAAGGGTTTTCCTGATGAATTATAATTCCTACCACTGATGCCAGATGGTATCTGTCCAGGATGTGCGCAAGGCAAAATGCCTGCAGCTTCTAATCCACTGTCTGATACTAGGGCTAAAGCTCCTTTTAGTTGTGTTCATTCCAATCTAAAGAGCTTCCCTATACCATCATACCATAAATATAAGTATTTTATCATCTTTTTAGACAATTATACTTCATATGCATGGGTATCACTCTTACGCAACAAAGCTTTGGCTATTGGCACGCTAAAACAATGGTTAGCATTAATTAAAAATCAATTTAACACTACCATAAAAGAGTGGATGTCTGATGCGGCGTGAATACAAATCAGATGTGTTCCTTAAAACTTTAAAGGATGATGGCATTACAGTGCTACAAAGTGTACCTCACACGCCACAACAAAACAGGCATGCTGAATGCTTTATGCTCACAATAATGGACAAAGCACAGTCAATGCAACTTGATGCTTGTATACCACAGTCTTGGTGGGAATTTGCAGTACAACATGCTGTACATTGTTATAATAGAACACCTATGAATCGCCTTAATTGGCAAACACCATATTTTCTATTAAACGATGAAATTCCAGACATTTCACATCTCAGAGTGTTTGGATGTGGTGCTTATGTGCACATCCCAGAAGCTCGGCGTATAAACAAATTATCCCCCAAAAGCGAGCTTATGATCTACTTAGGTAGACCTTCTGGAATGAAAGGCGATGCCTTTATGCGTCATCATAATACCGTATTACATTCAGACAAAGCTCTGTTTGATGAAATGTTATTCCCTAATTGTACTACTGGACCTAAAGACGGTAGAACAAGAGGAATAACCCAGTTGAATAAACCACCATCTAATCAACCACCCATTGATACGTCTGAAGACACCACTCCTGGTGATCTTGACTCACAACTCCCTGAGCTATTAATTAAAGGGAGATGCACTCGACAACCTGACGGGGTTGATCAGGTTCCAAATGAACCTGAGGCTGCTGTTCAGCCTGACAAGCTGCAAACTTCGCCTCCCATACCAGATCCTGTACCTCCTCCATTTGAACCAAGGAGATCTGGATGTTTGAGGAAAAGAACTACTCTTCCTGAAAATGTCTATGGAGATAAATCTCCTAGTAAAACACTAGCAGACATTGAGCGAAGTCGTACTTGGCAAAAACTGGTAATGAACCAGCTGGGTAGCTCTCAGCAGCATTCACACCAAGATCAGCCGATTCCAGGAGGAATTCCTGAGCAAATCAAGCCTGATCCTCCAAGCACAAAGAGTGACTCTTCGCAAAACTCAGAGGATGAAGTAGATCAGCAATTGCTGACCCGCCTTGCTCAGGAAGGGGGAGTCAAATTCCTGGATCTATTGCTTGCCAAAGCAATTTCACCGCTAGATCTGGCATCACCTGATACCTCCAATATTTGTGAATGGACCGATCAGGACATTCTTAAATGCCAAGTGATAAACAGGAGGAGTGGCGTAAAGCATGTTGTGAAGAGTTAGAGTCTCTTCACAAATACAAAGTCTTTGAACTAGTTGACCCACTGAAAGGCAGAAAGGTCATTAAAAATTGATGGGTATTTGACTTAAAGTCAGATGGCTGAAAGAAAGCCAGGCTTGTAGCCAAAGGCTTTTCTCAGGTTGAAGGCATTGATTATGATGAAATATTCTCACCTGTGGTATGGTTTGAGACTGTTCAGATGATGTTAGCGCTTGCAGCATTAAAAGATTGGCACATCTCCAGATTAGATGTCAAAACAGCCTTCCTATATGGTGAACTTGATGAGGAACTATATATGGAACAACCTGAAGGGTTTAGAAACCCTTGCATAAAAATAAAGTGATGCATTTAAAGTGTGCTATATATGGTGTAACGTTTCTACCAAACGTTGTTCCGACTTGGAACTCTTGTAGACCTTGATCCAGTAACAGGCAAACAGCAGTTGAATAACTATGGCCAAACTCGACTGATGAACCAAACGACAAGGGCTTCGCCTTATATTGAAGGAATACAACAGGGATCTTCAAGAGATGAGAGGACAGACCACACAAGGATCAACAAGATGAGAGGAACAGGCACTAAGCCAACACTTCAATTGTACTCAAGGTAGATCTTTAAGGGTAATCCTCAAGGTAGATACCAAGACAACGAAGATAAGGTCTCATCTATCAAGACAGAGCACCTTATATACACTACAGGGCTGACTCCTAAACTGAGTCCCAAATATCGTATCATATCGTATCGTCCAATCAGCCATCAGGGATAATGACCCAGGCATACAGTACAGTAACAACCAATCAACAAACAGGGATAACAACCCATACAGTACATGAGGCAGAAGGCCCCATCATGAGTCAGAGATAACACTATGTGACTCACTATCGTCCAATAATCGTCTGGCGCAACATCAGCGCATGATAAGTACAGCCATCAGGCAACATCAGAATGTTCCAATCAGAAAGAACCCAAACAGGACAAAGCCTAACCATGGTTGGGAATCCCGCATCCAACCCTTCTCAGGAATTATGACTCGACCTGAGGAAACCGTTCCCCCGTGACTTATCCTTTAGACCCACTTCCCTTGACCTGGGGGATCTGGGGGTTTCTGATCACATGCTTAATCATGTGACTCAGACTTCATCATGCCTAGACGGATAACATCGCCAGTGTTGTTGTCCACAATGAAATGATCATCTGTACTCAACATTCGCGCGACCTCATATGTCTCATCTTCATCCAACCTCAGAGACTCTTCGTCTTCTTCTTCAGTGATTCGCACTTCAGGGGGGTCTTCAGCCTTCACAGGCAACCCAAATCGCACTTTCATCGGCTTGGTGATACCACTGGCCATGACACGTGCTCCGCACGTGACATATGGACTAAAACAAACTGATTTAGCATGGTGGAAAGTGCTTGATAAATCCATGGCTACGCTAGGATGCACACACTTACTATCAGACTCAGGTTTATTTGTCAATGCAGATAAAACCATAGTAGTTATAGTATATGTCAATGATGTTCTATTCCTTGGAAAGAACAAATCAGACATTAGTTTCCTAAAGGAACGCTTTATGAAAATCTGGGAATGTAGAGACCTTGGTGATACCCAAGAGTTCTTACGCATGTGCATTATTAAATCCAAGGGTCGAATCCTTGTTGATCAAGTAGATTACCTACACAAAGTGCTGCAGCATTTTAAACTCATGAACGCAAAAGTGGTCCCCACACCGCTACCTGAAGGGTATCAACCAGTACCCAACAAAGGTTCACCAGACCCAGAAATTCGCATGTCATTCCAACAAGTGATAGGATCACTCCTATACATTATGATTGGAACTCAACCAGACATTGCCTATGCAGTGACGAAACTTGTGCAGTATGCTGCAAACCCCACACAAGACCATTTAAATAGGGCACTATATATTTGCTGCTATCTAATTGGTACTTCAAGCTATGCTTTAGTCTATGATGGCAAAAGTGATGGGGGTTTATTAGCATATGCGGACTCTGATTGGGCTTCTGACCCAACAACGAGAAAGTCTACTACAGGCTACTTAGTTAAATTAGCTAATGGAGTATTCTATTGGAATTCTAGAGGGCAGAAGTCAATTGTGCTGTTTTCCACAGAAGGAGAATACATGTCTATCTCAGATATGAATAGACAGTTGGTCTGGATTCGATCTCTCTTTGAAGAGATTGGAATATCTTTAGCACCAATTCCATTATGCAGAGATAATCAAGGCTCCATATTCCTTGCTTCTAATCCTGTACAGGAAAAGTGAATAAAACATATACACCTACACTATCACTACATTCCCAAGGTCATTCGCTTAAAGAAGATTGAACTATTGTTCATTGAAGGAGCCGAGAACCCCACTGATTTATTTACTAAGAATCTGGGACACATAAAGTTTCTTAAATTTAGGGAACAATTAGGACTTGAGTTTTACTCATCCTAGAAAGGAAACAAAATCATTGCATAGATCTCAGAAGAGCCTGACATTCAGATGGCATGCCTATGCATCCGAGTCAGACCCAATAATTTTGGAAGAAGTGTTGAGCAACACCTTTGCATGACACACTTGTCAAGAAGTGGAAAAGATCGAGCTTTACCAAAAGTTCAGCCTCAGTGTGAATCTTCTTCACATGACTCTTTCTCTCTCAACACCGATGACATGATGAAGCTATAGGCTTCATGTGAAAAGTGAATCTACAAATAATACACAAATGATTCTTTAATTGCTGTCATCAAGTAGTTTCTCTACTGTACTATATTACTTTGCTCAGTACATACATGGTATACTTAGCAAGGGGGAGTGTTGAAACGTAAAAAGTACATACATATCTTATCTATAGCATTATGACATTATAGTAGTATCGTACATATGATTACTATATTAGGGTACTCCATTATGCACAAAGTGGGCACAAACTCCAAAATTGAGGGCACAACTCTTATCAGCATCACATGTGGTGATACTGAAGACTTCTGGGGTGTTTCACATCAGGCATCACTGAAAACATGATATTGTGGACACCATTACTCATCACTTATCATGTAATGGACATGGTGGGACCATAGGGACCGGTTTTCCTATAAATGGGGGAGTAGAGCCCCTCTAAGAATACAAGTTGTTCACTCTATGCACACTTGAGCTCTCAACTCTACAAACCTCTCTACAGTCTCTATACCTTCACAAGGTGAGACTCCGTAACACTGTTTGCTGCACTGGTTGCTGTGCAACACTCGGCCCTGAAACACAGTGTTGTGAGTCAGAACAGCCTACTAACAATCTCAGATGTTCGTACTGACTGTGACTCGGTTTTTGTATGTTGCTGATGTGAGTACATGACCTTCATCTTGTTACGTCACAGCAGGGACGTTCAGCCGACTTGGCTTTAGGATCCTGAGGACGCTGAAGGGGTAGAGGGGTGGTTTGATATCAGAGTACTAAGCGTAAAGTACGCTTAGAGAGTTTACTGTGATAGAGTTGTACTAAGCACACCTCAAGGGACTTATAGCAAAGATACAATGAGAGGGGATAAGGGTGCAAATAGTGTTGAAAGGGTTCCTTGGTGAGAGGGCGATAAGTGAACACAAGGTGAACTTATCAGACTGATGATGAGCAAGATGGTTTAGACAGAGACTGTGCTGTAAGATACAGGAGAAGTCAAGTCTGAAGCTACATGGTACAGATGAGCCAGACTTTATAGTATCTGAGAACAATGGTGTCACGACAACAATCAGCGTAACGAGAACAATAAGGTAACGGGAACAATGGGTCACAAAGGGGCTGCGCACTGAGTCACAACAGCGTGCACAGCAGAGAACAATAAGTAAATGGGGCCACGTCATAGTAGCCTCCCATGTGAGTCACATGACATACAGTCAACGCGTCATCAGTCACAAGACGTAAAGTAAACAAGAAACAAATAGAAGTGAAAAATTAAAGTAGAGCGTACATGTCATAACACATCTTCCCAACCCTCTCAAACGCAGCTGTGATGGAACCATTTGGATCATTCATTTTTGCAAGTGCATCCCAAGCAGCATAAACATCCTTTGTTCAACCAGTGGCTTCAATTGCCTGCTCACCCCAACATATTTTTGCGTGGCTCCACAGGTTACTAGTTGAAGTTGCATCCTCTGTGTCTAAGTATCACCATACATGTTGACCATTTTTGCCTTTCCCTTTGCAGTGCTTGGCCCCGCACTCAAAAGTGTGAATATGTCAGCCATTGATGTGGTCAATGCTGGGGATTGGTTTGAAGAATGCATAGATGGGGGAGGTCCAATCTTTCGCAAGGCACTCTGCTCATTTGATCATTTGGTGAGGCATGCAACATATAATTGTGAGAATGACTTACCCAGCTCATCTTCAGCACATTCCACAGGCTCCTCCACTACATCATCATTTGTATGACCATTCATAGCCTTTTCCCTTGGGGTTTTGTCCTCATTGTCACTGCTATCCACTGCTGCTGGCTCTAGGACATGGGCAGAATTGGTTGGCAATGCGTGCTGGATGAGATCATCATTGTTGTCGACCTCTTCAATGTCCATGGAAGGGTGCCAAGAAGATCCACCTTGTGCCAACTGGGAGCCTTTAAATGTGTGCATAACCTTCACTTTTGGTTGCTTGGCCAGTTTCTCTTTGTTCTTTTGCAGAGGCGGGTCAGTTGACTTGGTTACCCAATTTGTTGGTTTCCTTTTTCGAGGACCTTCAATGATGTTGTCCAAATTCATCAATGGAGCTTGTTCTTTCCTTTTGTGAAAGCCCTCAACAGGGTCAGTTGAGTTTGTTGAAGCCATATGGGGCTGCAGTGTTGAAACTGTTTGAATTTAAATACAAAAGTTCTTATTATGATGTTGTGTCAGCTGCTGAGCTGACATATTCCTATTTACTTGTCGCATTCCAGTCCAAAACAAAACCCTTCGGAAACCCCTTGAAAATACCCCTGCAGGTAGGGTTTCTCAAGGGTATGAGATACTGTACCCATACCTGTACCCCTCCAAACCTTTACCCATACCCCTCCAAACCCTTACCCATACCCCTTCAAACCCTTACCTGTACCCCTCCAAACCCTTACCCAAAACCCTCAGGGGTTTGTGAACCCCTGCCATTCTCTATGTGCTTCTGAGGGTGCTTTCACAAAGTGTCTATTGTATATCAGCTTGATTGCAGTGTATAGAGACTTAGAGCCCGTCCGGCGCACATTTGGCCCTTGGAAATTGCTGGTCGCAACCTCTGTCAGGCAAGTGCAATAATGAGGTCAGGCCCAGCAATAAAAAACTTTTGCTGGGTTCCTGAATGCCAATTTTTGTCATAGTAAAAAATGAATATATTCTTTTGTCCTGTGTTTGCCTAAGCGTGACTTGTGATCTATACCTATGTCACGGTCCAGTGCAGTGCACTATGTCCAGTTCCCCCTTCTACACGATTAAGCAGCTCAGGCATTTCAGCACCAACCTTTTCCCTTTGTTTCCTTCTTCATTGGCCTATTACCTTTCTATTTCTTGTAGATTTGCTTCAATTTCCTGATTCCTCCACGGCCAACAATGGGTTATGTGCAACTAACTTATGCGGGTCAGGGGATAGTCCGAGTCATCATGCTCCTGTTTTTGATTGGCTCACCAGTTCATTCAACATTCAACATGAGCACCTCTATTCCAACCTACTGCACAGCATGTTCGCCGTAAATAAAACACATAAAAGGTCCTCTCCCTCCTTATTGCATGCGCGCATGCTTGGATATGTGTTATTCTTCCCATATGACATAATCAGAACGGTGCTCTGCAGCACTCACCTGATGTTACGTTCTGCTCAACCTGCCAGCAAGCAACGCAGGTGTTTACACGAGCACTGGAAGAATTGCCATGATTACCCGGAGGCGCATACCTGGGAGTCACGTGCAGAAGAAGACATCGAAGAAGAAGAGGCCGTACGGGCACTCATAGCGGCAGAAGACGACAGTTACCTCGCCTATGACGAGGCGTGCAGGATCCACCAGCTCGTGAGTAACATGATCACTCGCGGTAGAGTCCCAGATGCTGGCAGGAAGGTTATAACAGGACGAATGAGGGTCACGTGACACGGTCATGTGATGTCACCCCAGGTCACGGGATCTGACCTAAGCAATAAGCCAGGGGGCAGCGCAGGATGGAAGAACAGTCCCGGGTTGCAGTACGTATCCGACCTAACCCATAACTCAGGGGACTCCGACGCGAAGGTAGCCAGTGGAACTTGGCAGAAGACAGTTGTGTCCCGAAGACGACCAACAATGACAAACAACGATCGCGTGGTGTAAGACCCGAGGCCTGAACGCTGGACGAACTCAGCGGGCCGCGCCTTGTAGTTGGGACGCACTCCAACGGGCCGGGTTTGATCCCCTTTCGGGAAGTGTTCAAGATGGATTAGTCCAAGGAGCGCCTGTTGAAACGTAATAAGTACATACGTATCTTATCTATAGCAGTTACGACATTACAGTAGTATCGTACATATGATCACCATATTAGGGTACTCCGTTATGCACAAAAGTGGGCGCAACTCCAATATGGAGGGTGCAAGTCTTATCAGTATCACACGTGGTGATATTGAAGACTTCTGGGGTGTTTCACATCAGGCGTCACTGAAAACGCGATATTGTGGACACCTTTACTCATCACTTTTATGCAAATGGACATGGGTGGACCATAGGGACCGGTTTTCCTATAAATGAGGGGAGTAGAGCCCCTCTAAGAATACAAGTCGTTCACTCTACGCACACTTGAGCACTCCACTCTACAAACCTCTCTACTAGTCTCAATACCTTCACAAGGTGAGACTCCATGACACTGTTTGCTGCGCTGTTTGCTGTGCAACAGGTTATGGGCCCTGCTACATGGGTACCATTGCGTTCATTGCGAACGACAATGATTGTTGAGCTGTTTAACTACAGTTGCTGTTGTCGACAACACCATCGAGGTTACCTTTGGCAACCTGGCATTGTGTCCCTTGACGGGCGCAATAAGACCCCATCGTGAGGCACCGACCAGTTCTCAGTAGGAGAATGTAACGGACCCCTGGGGCAGCTTCTACCTTGCTAGTACGAGGAGATAGCTAATGCCAAGGCTCTCTATTTTACTCATACCAGTATTGTGAATAGCATGCTGATGTCTCATCAGCCTTCACAGATACTATGTCGTCCCAACTTAACACCTTTGTCTCCGTCTTTGACAGTCAGGACTATGGTAGCTGGGTGCGTGCGATGAAAGCCTTCTTGATGGCTCAAGGACTTTGGAGTGTCGTAAATGGCACTTACGTTTGTCCTATCAAGCCAGTCAAACCTGTCGAGCCGAAACCCATTGCCATTGATGCCACTGACCTTGAGAAAGAGGCTCTCAAGGCTCAGAGGGAGCTGTATAAAGCCGAACTCGAGGAATTTGAGTCGCAGGACAAGGACTATCCTGAAAACTTAAAGAAGTGGCAGGATAAGAATGCCATGGCGATTGGCAACATAACCCTTCGTCTCTCTGCAGCCCTTCAGCAGAACTTTGCCAGCTACACAGAAGCTGACGATTTCTGGAACAATCTGAAGGATGCTTATTCGATTCCTACAGTCCCTAGCATCTACAAAGACTTTAAAGAGGTTATCAGTATACGGTTCAACCCGAACCAACATCCTGGCCCAGTCTTTGATAAAATGGTGGCCGCCATCGGACGTCTTCATGAAGTAGACTTTGGCTTTGGACTTACTTCACGGAGCATGGATCTTGACCCCCTCCTCCAAGCTATGATTGTCATGGCTAACTTTCCATCTAAATGGGAACATCTAGTCCCCATTATCCTCTCATCCAGTCGCCTCGACAAACTCACTATTGGTGATGTTCGGACGATTGTTATAAACCACTATGAGACGGAAGCTAACCGAGGACGAGTCAAGAGCGGGCAATCTGCCCAGAAGATCTCTGCCGTGAAGCGCAAGCGCGAAAACCCTCGCTTTACTAAGCAGGGTGCTCAGCAGCAGCCTTCATCGTCTACCACACCCTCTACTAACCAGCAGTGGCCTAACAACCAGCGCGGTACTAGAGGTGCAGGACGAGGCAAGTTCTTCAAGGGCAAGGGTGGTGGTCAACCTCAAGGCCACTCTGACATCGCATCCACTGCCGCACTCCCATCTCCCACTTCATCTACCATCGCCCATATTGGGCATTCATCTATTATTACCCACACCGTCTCTCAGTCCCCTCCTACTACAAGGACTCCGGGCATCTACCCCTCAGTCAATAACGCACTATCGCTCGCTGAGCATTTGGAAGTCCCAGCGACTATTCAAACGAAGAAGACGCTTGAGCAGCGCTTCTCTGATTTCGATCGAGAAGTTCGCACACGTTCCAATTGGAACTACGATGAGGAGTATGACTCCGAAGTCGATGTCGACATGTCGCAGCCGGGTCCTTCCAATCATACAGAGGACTTTGAGCGCACAACTACCTATGGTGAGTCAGAATTGGCCTCCGTCTTCGATTGTATGTCAATGGACTCACGAGACTCTGATAAAGAGAATCGTGCTCCTACTCCCGAGACAGGGGAGTATCAACTACACGAAGTAGGGTATGTTGATCATCCTTCCCTTCCTCCACTCGAAGTTGCCGTTGCCTCTGGCAAAACCTACCATCTTTATACAAAAGATGAGCATGGTAATGCTACGCATACACAAACTATCAGAGCTCGCAATTCTGCTGAGCTGATAGATGTGGTTTACAGGCAGCATCAGGACTTCGTGCGAAGACAAGGAGAAGCCATGATGCGTGGAGAGATGCTGGAGCCTACCACTCCAGAGATGCAGATCATAGACCAATTATATGGGTCTCGTGATGGGACTCCTGCAGGGTCTCGTGCACCAATGCCTGAGCCTGATCTCTCAGCTTGGGACCCGATGATGAATAACGAGGACACCATTTCCCTTGATTGGGGAACAGATGAAGAAAGGTACGCCTTTCTCACACAGCACTTATACAATGCTGACAATCAGACAGCCTTGGACCTCTTACTAAAAAGTATAAGGATACCAAGTTGTAAAAATAAAAATGTACCGTCTGTAGTGTCTCCATTGTACAGTATGAATATCCGCGCGCTTGATGTTTTAAAATGCGAGCATGATCAATATTTCACACAGTGTGCTAAGTGTCAAGAAAAGATAAGCTCCATGTGGCTATTAGACTCAGGAGCTTCAGCGCACTTCACTAATAAAATTAGTGACTTCATTGAGTATGAGCCTGCAATAGAATCTGACCGGATACCGGTTAGAACTGCGTCTAATACTATTTATGTAGAAGGATCTGGTACAGTGCTTCTAAAGCACTATATAAACGATGCTCTAGTAACTACTAGAGTATATCCAGTCCTTTACATACCTAAAATGACAACGCAGTTGCTTTCTATGGGAGCATTCTTACAACAAGGTATGCGTGTAATGGGCAACTCGCAACATATTACCTTGTACCATAAAGTACAATTGTTTGTCCAATGTAAACCCATTGTAAGTGGACATCCATTATATTGGTTAGATGCGCAATCTATTGAAGTAGAAGTACAGTCGGCAGAAATGCCACTGATCTACAAAGTAGATTATGATCTTATGCATCGTCGCCTCGGACACCCATCCAAAGAGGTTTTAAGACATGCTAAGGATTATACAAAGGGTTTTCCTGATGGAATTATAATTCCTACCACTGATGCCAGATGGTATCTGTCCAGGATGTGCGCAAGGCAAAATGCCTGCAGCTTCTAATCCACTGTCTGATACTAGGGCTAAAGCTCCTTTTAGTTGTGTTCATTCCAATCTAAAGAGCTTCCCTATACCATCATACCATAAATATAAGTATTTTATCATCTTTTTAGACAATTATACTTCATATGCATGGGTATCACTCTTACGCGACAAAGCTTCGGCAATTGGCACGCTTAAACAATGGTTAGCGTTAATTAAAAATCAATTTAACACTACCATAAAAGAGTGGATGTCCGATGCCGGCGGTGAATACAAATCAGATGTGTTCCTTAAAACTTTAAAGGATGACGGCATTACAGTGCTACAAAGTGTACCTCACACGCCACAGCAAAATGGGCGTGCTGAACGCTTTATGCGCACTATAATGGACAAAGCACAGTCAATGCGACTTGATGCTTGTATACCACAGTCTTGGTGGGAATTTGCAGTATTACATGCTGTACATTGTTATAATAGAACACCTATGAGTCGCCTTAAATGGCAAACACCATACTTTCTATTAAATGATGAAATTCCAGACATTTCTCATCTCAGAGTGTTTGGATGCGGTGCTTATGTGCATATCCCAGAAGCTCGGCGTATAAACAAATTATCCCCCAAAAGCGGGCTTATGATCTACTTAGGTAGACCTTCTGGTATGAAAGGCGATGCCTTTATGCGTCAACATAATACCGTATTTTATTCAGACAAAGCTCTGTTTGATGAAATGTTATTCCCAAATTGTACTACTGGACCAAGAGACGGTAGAACAAGGGGAACAACCCAGTTGAATAAACCACCATCTAATCAACCACCCATTGATGCGTCTGAAGACACCACTCCTGGTGATCTTGACTCACCACTTCCCGAGCTTCTTAAAGGGAGACGCGCTGGACAACCCGACGGGGTTGATCAGGTTCCAGATGAACCTGAGGCTGCTGTTCAGCCTGACGAGCCGCAAGCTCCGCCTTCCGTACCAGATCCTGTACCTCCTCCATTTGAGCTGAGGAGATCTGGACGTGTGAGGAAAACAACTACTCTTCCTGAAAATGTCTATGGAGATAAACCTCCTAGTAAAACACTAGCAGACATTGAGCGAAGTCGTACTTGGCGAAAACTGGTAACGAACCAGCTGGGTAGCTCTCGGCAGCGTTTACGCCAAGATCAGCCGATTCCAGGAGGAATTCCTGAGCAAATCGAGCCTGATCCTCCAAGTACTAAGAGTGACTCTTCGCACGACTCAGAGGATGAAGTAGATCAGCAATTTCTGACCCGCCTTGCTCAGGAAGGGGGAGTCAAATTCCTGGATCTATTGCTTGCCAAAGCAATTTCACCGCTAGATCTGGAATCACCTGATACCTCCAATATACGTGAATGGACCTTTAGGGACATTCTAAAAATGCCAAGTGATATACAGGAGGAGTGGTGTAAAGCATGTCGTGAAGAGTTAGAGTCTCTTCGCAAACGCAAAGTCTTTGAACTAGTTGACCCGCCGAAAGGCAGAAAGGTCATTAAAAATCGATGGGTATTTGACTTATAGTCAGATGGCCGGAAGAAAGCTAGGCTTGTAGCCAAAGGCTTCTCTCAGGTTGAAGGCATTGATTATGACGAAATATTCTCACCCGTGGTACGGTTTGAGACTGTTCGGATGATGTTAGCGCTTGCAGCGTTAAAAGACTGGCACATCTCCGGATTAGACGTCAAAACAGCCTTCCTATATGGTGAACTCGATGAGGAACTATATATGGAACAACCTGAAGGGTTTAAAAACCCCCGCCATAAAAATAAAGTGATGCGTTTAAAGCGTGCTATATATGGACTGAAACAAGCTGCTTTAGCATGGTGGAAAGCGCTTGATAAATCCATGGCTACGCTAGGATGCACATGCTTACTATCAGACTCTGGTTTATTTGTGAACGCAGATAAAACCATAGTAGTGATAGTATATGTCGATGATGTTCTATTCCTTGGAAAGAACAAATCTGACATTAGTTCTCTAAAGGAACGCTTTATGAAAATCTGGGAATGTCGTGACCTTGGTGATACCCAAGAGTTCTTACGCATGCGCATTATTAAATCCAAGGGTCGTATCCTTGTTGATCAAGTAGATTATCTACATAAAGTGCTGCAGCGTTTTAAACTCACGAATGCGAAAGCGGTCCCCACACCGCTACCTGAAGGGTATCAACCAGTACCCAATAAAGGTTCACCAAACCCAGAAATTCGCGCGTCATTCCAACAAGTGATAGGATCACTCCTATACATAATGATTGGAACTCGACCAGACATTGCCTATGCAGTGACGAAACTTGCGCAGTATGCTGCAAACCCCACGCAAGACCATTTAAATAGGGCATTATATATTTGCCACTATCTAATTGGTACTTCTAGCTATGCTTTAGTCTTTGATGGCAAAAGCGATGGGGGTTTATTAGCATATGCGGATTCTGATTGGGCTTCTGACCCAACAATGAGAAAGTCTACTACAGGCTACTTAGTTAAATTAGCTAATGGAGTATTCTGTTGGAATTCTAGAGCGCAGAAGTCAATTGCGCTGTCTTCCACAGAAGCAGAATACATGTCTATCTCAGATACAAGTAGACAGTTGGTCTGGATTCGATCTCTCTTTGAAGAGATTGGAATATCTTTAGAACCAATTCCATTATGCGGAGATAATCAAGGCTCCATATTTCTTGCTTCTAATCCTGTACAGGAAAAGCGAATAAAACATATAGACCTACGCTACCACTACATTCGCGAGGTCATTCGCTTAAAGAAGATTGAACTATTGTTCATAGAAGGAGCCGAAAATCCCGCAGACTTATTTACTAAGAATCTGGGACGCATAAAGTTTCTTAAATTTAGGGAACAACTAGGACTTGAGTTCTACTCATCCTAGAAAGAGAACGAAATCGTCGCATAGATCTCGGAAGAACCTGACATTCAGATGGCATGCCTATGCATCTGAGTCAGACCCGATTATTTTAGAAGATGTGTCGAGTAATGCCTTTGCGTGGCACACTCGCAGAGAAGTGGAAAAGATCGAACTTTACCAAAAGTTCAACCTTAATCCAAATCTTCTTCACGCGACTCTTTCTCTCTCAACACCGATGACATGATGAAGCTATAGGCTTCATGCGCAAAGTGAATCTTCGAATAATACACGAATGATCCTTTGATTGCTGTCATCAATAATCTCTACTGTACTATATTACTTTGCTCAGTACATACACGGTATACTTAGCAAGGGGGAGTGTTGAAACGTAATAAGTACATATGTATCTTATCTATAGCAGTTACGACATTACAGTAGTATCATACATATGATTACCATATTAGGGTACTCCGTTACGCACAAAAGTGGGCACAACTCCAATATGGAGGGCGCAAGTCTTATCAGTATCACACGTGGTGATATTGAAGACTTCTGGGGTGTTTCACATCAGGCATCACTGAAAACGCGATATTGTGGACACCTTTACTCATCACTTTTACGCAAACGGACATGGGTGGACCATAGGGACCGGTTTTCCTATAAATGAGGGGAGTAGAGCCCCTCTAAGAATACAAGTCGTTCACTCTACGCACACTTGAGCACTCCACTCTACAAACCTCTCTACTAGTCTCAATACCTTCACAAGGTGAGACTCCATGACACTGTTTGCTGCGCAACAGCGCCTGTGTTAGTGCCAAGGCCATTGCTTACTGACGCATGGCAGATTTGTGTTGTGAATGACATTTCCTACTTATGCTTACTGTTTACTCATTGGTGATCGCTTACTTACGCGATGAGGTGGGCTTATTGATGCCCCATGGTTGCTTACTCACTGGTTGGAGGTGCTTGGTCACTCATTGGTGGGGACGCTTACTGATGGCTTATTGATGCCTTACGAATTGCTTACGAGTTGCTTATTGACCTGTGAGTCATTATGCCTTTTCTTACTCATGTTGTATTTGTCGCCTTAGTGGCTTGATGGACTTTTACCTTTTATGGTTATATTCCTGTACTATATATACTGTACAAGATTAGCTATGGATCGCTAGCTTAGTTGTCTTGACATCCACCTGTATTACTCTCAGGAAGTGCAGACAGTCTTATAGCAGAGTCATTGTTCATTGTGACTATCGTGTTGCCAACTTAAGTGTTAGGCATTGCCACCTTGTAACAAACCTCAAGCTAGGCAGTAGGGAACCGTTATTTCCCTTGGGAACCGTTCTTTCCCCCGTACAAGTCATTCCTGAGTTCAGAAGCCGTGCGCTTTGCTCAGAGTTGAAACAAGGAAGACCCATCGGATCCAAGTCGGATCAACGTTCAGTGGAAACGTTACACCTGAGCCCATGACACAGGGTTTGCACGAACTAGTTGTTAGAACCCACTTGCAAAAATACCTAAAAGCTCGGTGAAACCCATGTGGGCCCATTCTTGAAAAAGCACGAATATGCTGGTCTGGGCCCATATGAAATATAGTACAGGTTTATTGTATGGGCCCATGTCTACTGCCTGAGAAAGCTCCCGAAAATGCTGTGTGGGCCCATTTCAGCAGCCTATGGAAGCTGCCAAAAGTGATGTGTGGGCCCATTTTGGCTGCCTAAAGTAGCTCCCGAAAGTGCTGCATGGGCCCATGTTGGCTGCCTAAGAAAGCTCCCGAAGGTGCTGTGTGGGCCCATTTTGGCTGCCTGAGAGAGCTCCCAAATGTACTGTGAGGGCCCATTTCCCTTGAGTTAGAAAGCTCCCAAAGCTGCTGTATGGGCCCATTTTTGCTGCCTAAGAAAGCTCCTGAAACTGTTGTGTGGGCCCATTACTCCTGCCTTAGATAGGTCCCTAAGCTGTTGTGTAGGCCCATTTCTGCAGCCTAAGAAAACTCCTGAAGGTGCTGTGTGGGCCCAGTTCTTCTACATAAGAGAGCTCCCAAATGTCTTGTGTGGGCCCATTTCTACTGCCCAGAACAGCTACTGAATGTGCTGTGTGGGCCCATTTATGCTGCCTAAGAGAGCTCCCGAAAGTGTTGTATGGGCCCATTACAGCTGCCTAAGAACACTGCCGAGGGTATCATATGGGCCCATTTCTGCTGCCTAAGAAAGTTGCCAAAAGTCCTGTATGGGCCCATTCTTGCTACCGAAGAAAGCTGCTGATAGTGCTGTATGGACCCATTCTCACTGCCGAAAATGCTGTGGGCAGTGCTGTATGGGCCCATTTAGCTGCCAAACGTGCCATATGGGCTCATTACTACCAATAAAAAAGCTGCAGAAGGAGCAGTCTGGGACTATTGCAACTGAAGAAAGTTGCTGCAGGGGCTATATGGGCCCATTTTAGCTGCCTGAAACAGCTCCTACTTAACCATGCTTCAAAGTCTTCATGTGGGCCCATCCTTACTATCAGCAAAAAGGTTCCACATGTTTATGAGCATCCATTATTGGCAGCATTTAAATCACAAATTGCATTTCCCTGAAGATAGTTCCGAGGATAGTTCCTAAAACATGCAGGTGTTATGTAATTGTTGCAGCTATTATCTCAAATCGCATCAGCCCACTTCATCACACCTCAATCTCATGTCCCTGTCATCCTTAACTCCAGATGAAGCTACACTTCATTTCTACACTGCTCTCGTTCAGAGGGATCTAGATGCCTATCACACATGTGTTAGCGGAGATAAAGCACATTGGAACCACATATTTGAGAGTCATTTGGTATGTCTTTATTCATATAATTCTATTCTGATCTAAGTCTTCATTATTCAGAGGAGAGCAATGAATTATTTTGAGGAGGTGCTGAGGGAAGGAAAGGCACCACCTCATGTTCACCCCCTCCTCTTGAGCCTTTGTGAGGCTTGGAATGCATCTGATGTCTCCCCAGACATCCATTCCATCTCTGACAATGATCCAAGAGTCATTGGGGGTATTTATTATGTCCCTCCCAGTGAATTCCCACCCCTGAGTGCTCATTTCACTCAAAATGATAACAATCTGGGGACTGGAAGTCATTCAGCAGCTGGGCTGAAGGACAATTCCAAGGGGAAACAGCCAGTTTGTATGTCAGCAGTTTATGTCTGCCCTTGGTCTTGCCATTGAATTATCTCATATCCTGCCATCTTTAGACACTGCAACTTTAGATATCCAAGATGAAGTTTCCGCGTTGAAGAGGAAACTAGCAACATATGAGCATATTCTTGAAGCCCTTAGGACACAGGTTCTATGCATTTCAGATCACTTGAACATTCTGGATCCCAGCTATGAAGGGGAGCAATATGACTATAGTTTGGAATAGTTTACCATGTCTCATGTAGGGATGAATGAACATGTACTTTGTGGCAGCCTTCATGGATGCCAATGTTTCCATTTGTAATGTACTTTAGAAGCATGGCGAAGCTGCTGAGTGTGATGAGTTGCCGACGTAGCTGCCGATGCAGCTGCCAATATAGATGCCGATAGAGCTGCCAAGGCTTTAGAAGCAATGGCAAAGCTGCCAAGTGTGATGAGAGTGCTGATGTAGCTGCCGATGCAGCTGCCGATATAGATGCTGATAGAGCTGCCAAGGCTTTAGAAGCAATGGTGAAGCTGCCAAGTGTGATGAGAGTTGCCAATAGAGATGCCGACGCAGCTGCCGATATAGATGCGATAGAACTGCTGAGGTTTTAGAAGCAATGGCAAAGCTGCCAAGTGTGATGAGAGTTGCCGATGTAGCTGCTGATGCAGCTGCCGATATAGATGCCAATAGAGCTGCCGAGGCTTTAGAAGCAATGGCGAAGCTGCCGAGTGTGATGAGAGTTGCCAATGTAGCTGCCGAAGCAGCTGCCGATATAGATGCCGATAGAGCTGCTGAGGCTTATGAAAGCCTAGGGATAGTTGCAGAAGATGTAAGTCAAGATGATGGATAGCTGCCGAAGCTGCTGTGGTTACTCAGCCAAATTGTAACACCATTGGCAGAGACTTTGGTCCAGCATGCCTTAGCTGGTGGCCCACCCTAAGAATTTCACTTGGCAGCTTTCACTGGCTACTTATGGTTCTTTGAGATCATTGTTCTGGCTAACTGAAAATACTATCTACTCCTACTTGGTTGTGGCTTTAGAACTTTACCAAACTCAGGAGGTGGGTTACACTTGAGTAAAGTAGTAAACCTGGACTCTGCCTGCACTGCCATTGAACTCCACATGGAAATTTGTCTCTCTGCCCATGCAGCATGCCCTGGCTGTAACTGGTGGTCAACATGTTCCATCTTTGATTGCCAAAATTGAGCTTGATGCCTAAAAAATCTGACTGCAGACTCCATCTCAACCTGAAGACATTGAAGTTCTTCAATCCACCGCATCTTTTGAGCTTTTGCCCTCAACCAATGCCCTTGATAAACTGCAATGAGAATCAGATGCCTTGATTGAGTGTGAAGAGAGAGGTGGGCTTACAGTCTTCCATCCATTCCCCGACATTGGCATCTCTCCTGACATCCATTGTCCAAAACCAAGGCAGTGATTTGTTCCACTGTTCACGAACCTGAGGTGCAATGATGCTGGTCTTGACACTCAGGTGCTGCCGAGTCAGAACCTTGTACCGATCAAGGAGAGAAGAGGTTGCTCCAAGGTCAACTATGGCCTGCCAAGCACGCATATACACCTGAGCATGATGCTGAACTGTTGATTTGGCAGCATGGACTTCAGCCCAGGCACGTGTCTTGAGCCTCGGTGTACGTGCTGGGCGGACATCATTTCTGAATATGTAAGACTTATACCCCAGGGAAATCCAGATGTGATGTAAAGCGTCATTGAGTTGGCCCTGTCTTAGATGCAGTTCAGCATTGACCAGATCCTCGGCAGCATTTTGGCAGCACCAATCTCGTCCTAGGTTGGCAGGTAGGTGCAGCAAGATGTGCTCGGCATCAATACTGCTGTTAGTAAGACTGTCTTCTGACGATTGCATTTGTTGAGGTTTCAAGGGAGATGTGATTCCCTCCTCCTCCTCATCATCTTCTTCGTCAATGCCATCAAATTCACTGCCGATGTATACTTCTCTTGCCAAGGTGTCTTCCCAGGAGTCATCTTCACCATTGGCAGTGGCATGAATAAAGTTAGCTGCCTGCTTCCGGAAAGTATCAATCCTTTCTTGGAGCCGTGCACACTTTAAGGTCATATCCATTTGTTGATCTGGTGTTGGATGGGCCCTGATTTTCCTCACCAAAGCTTGTAGAGATAACCTTTGTCAATTTCAACATCATTTTTCAGAAACATTCATCGGGGAAGGTGACCTGGAAAACAAATGCATCTCCTGAAATTTTAATCCATTGGCCAGCCATGCAACATGTCCCTTTTGGCCAGAGTTACCTATCTCCTTTTCTGTCGACTCCAGGAGTATTTCTGCACAGGATGGGACTGGTGCCAGATATTGGGAAGGACCAATGTAAAGGGTGATCTGACTCACAGTGTAATGTTTCCACTGAACGTTGATCCGACTTGGATCCAATGGGGCTTCCTTGCTTCAACACTAAGCAAAGCGCACGGCTTCTGAACTCAGCAACAACTTGTAAAGGGGAAATAACTAATAAGGTCCCCTAAGACTGCCTAGCTTGAGATTCGTTACAAGGTGGCAACACCTAACACTTAAGTTGGCAACAAAATAGTCACAATGAACAATGACTCTGCTATAAGACTGTCTGATCTTCCTGAGAGTAATACAGGTGGATATCAAGACAACTAAGCTAGCGAACCATAGCGCAACTTGCAAAGTATTTATAGTAAATGTCAGTCAAGCCACAAAGGCGACACACATAGTATGAGTAAGAAAATAAGCATGATGACTCACAGGTCAATAAGCACATCAATAAGGCATCAATAAGCCATAAGTAAGTGTCCTCACCAATGAGTGACTGAGCACCTCCAACCAGTGAGTAAGCAACCATGAGGCATCAATAAGCCCTCCTCATCGCATAAGTAAGCGATCACCAACCATAAGTAATCGAACAGTAAGAAACTGTCATCCACAACAGTAAGCCAAAATGGCTCGGCGCTAACACAGGCGCTCCTTGGACTAATCCATCTTGAACACATACCTGAAAGGGGATTAAACCCAGCCTGCTGGATTCCATTCCAACATCAAGCCACGGCCCGCTGGGGTACGTCCCAACATCAAGCCTCTGGTCTTACACCACGCTTCCGCAATCTGTCGTCGTTGGTCGTCTTCGGGACACAACTGTCTTCTGCCAAGTTCCACTGGCTACCTCGGAGTCCCCTGAGTTATGGGTTAGGTCAGATACATACTGTGACCCGGGACTGTTCTTCCATCCTACGTGTCCCATGACTTATCTGTTACGCTCAGACCCTACGCCAACCCACAAACAGCGCAAGTGTTTACATGAACACTGGAAGAATTGCCATGATTACCCAGAGGCACATACCTGGGAGGCACGTGATCAAAAGGATATCGAAGAAGAAGAGGCCGCACGCGAACTACTAGCGGCAGAAGACAACAGTTACCTCGCTTATGACGAGGTGTGCAAAGTCCGCCAGCTCGTAAGTGATATGATCACTCGCGGGAGAGTCCCAGATACTGGCAGGAAGGTTACCACAGGACGAACAAGGACCACGTGACATGGTCATGTGATTAACCCCCGGGTCACGGGATCTGACCTAAGCAATAAGTCAGGGGGGCGCGAAGGATGGAACAAGTCCCGGGTCGCAGTACGTATCCGACCTAACACATAACTCAGGGGACTACGACGCGAAGGTAGCCATTGGAACTTGGCGGAAGACAGTTGTGTCCTAAAGACGACCAACAATGACAAACAGCGAATACGTGGTGAAAGACCAACGACCTGTAGCTGCCGATATCAGCGGGCCGTGGCTGCCGTTGGGATGCACACCAACGGGCCGGGTATGATCCCTTTTCGGGAAAGTGTTATTGATGGATTAGTCCAGGGAGCGCCTGTGTTAGCACCGAGACCATTGCTTATTAACGCATGGTTGATTTGTGTGTTGTGAATGACAGTTTGCTTACTGTTCGATTACTTATGATTGGTGTTCACTTACTGATGCGATGAGGTGGGCTTATTGATGTCCCAGGGTTGCTTACTCACTGGTTGGAGGTGCTCAGTCACTCATTGGTGGGAACGCTTACTTATGGCTGATTTATGCTTATTCATGTGCTGATTGATGTGAGTCATCATGCTTATTATTCATGTTGTATTTGTCGCCTTGATGGCTTGATGGACTCTTACCTTTTACGGTTGTATCTGTGTACTACATGTGTCGGCTTCATATCTTGATGGACACTTACTATATATACTGTACAAGCTGTGCTATAGTTCGCTAGCTTAGTTGTCTTGACATCCACCTGTATTACTCTCAGGAAGTGCAGACAGTCTTATAGCAGAGTCATTGTTCCCTTTGACTATTCGTGTTGCCAACTTCAAGTGTTAGGCGTTGCCACTTGTAACGAACTTCATCTAGGCGGTATTAGGGGACCTTCTTGGTTATTCACTTTTACAAGTCGTACGAAGCATTCCAGAGTTCAGAAGCCGTTTGCTTTGCTCTGTGTTGAAACAAGGAAGACCATCGGATCCAAGTCGGATCAACGTTTAGTGGAAACGTTACATTATCGATTAGGTCAGCTCCACGACCTGGGACTTCATCACGTGACCTTCATTCGTCCTGTAACAATCCTCCTGCCAGCATCTGGGGGCATACCGTGAGTAACCATATTACTCACAAGCTGGCAGACCCTGTACGTCTCTTCTTCTGAGAGGTAACTGTCGTCTTCTGCCACTACGAGGGCGCATAGGCTGCTTCTTCTTTGATGTCTTCTTGTGCACATGACTCCCCAGGTATGCGCCTCTGGATAATCATGGCAGTTCTTCCAATGTTCATGGAGACACTTGCACTGTTTGTGTGCACTGGCAGGTCGAGTGGGGGCAAATCATAACACGGGTTTCATTTTGATATCATATATATCCATAACGGTGACATTGTGTGCTTGCTCCTGTTGAGCAAGCATCTCTTCAGCAGTCCAAGTTGCAACACACTCTGGAGTTGCGAAGCGTTTATCATCTCAAATGCTGCAACGCTTGCAATTGCTCCCGAAAGTGCCTTTCGGTAGGCATAGATAAGGCATTGCCTATGTAAATGAGTCAGTGCTAACATGGTATCCTTGGTCAAATGCCTGCCAATGTCAATAAGCTTCTTCCAGTTTGAGTCATTCATGTGGTCATCTATGACCTCCTGACAATGTGACGATGACATTCCCCTAGTGCTTCGGGAGATTTCATTTAGTGGTGCCCAAAGGGTTTCAATGGTTTCTCCATCTATCTGTCTGCCACCTTCAATGAAGCTAGGCGAATACCTGGCCAGGCAGGTATCTTGGTGCCCATGGATATGAAATAGACCAATACTGAACTTGAGCTCCAGGCTATCTGGTAGATTGAGGAAGCTGCTGTTGTTCACCCTGTCCTTCATATGAATGCTCCATTGACACATGATGTAACATTTGGGCAATAGTAAGCAGGATGACGAGTCGCTCCTGAAGCTTACCTAGCAGATGAATGGACTTACCAATGTACTATATGATGACTGATGCTCTTAGTGAGCGACTGACAGATGATTACCATGTAGTATTAGGATTATGCGTCATCACTGATGAGAGTGGATGCCCGTAGTTAGTTATAAGAAAGCTGTTGACTGTTGTGGTCAACAGCTTGGATTTCTTGTACACTTCTCTATTTCTCAATCGATCGGTCTTTGTCTCGTTCCATCCCTCTGCCAAGTAAGAGGCCCTGAAAACAAGACCAACGAGTCTAGATACAACTGCGCTTGTATCTAGTGAACATCAGAACTCCACCTCGAGCGTTGAGACGATTACTCAGCCTTCGTGCTTGAGGATTTGCTAAGTCACCGCGTTCACCTTACGTTGCCTAAGTCAGGCTCATGTGCAGCTCACACGTAACACATGACATCGTAGCAGATGAGGGCTGCCTCTATTCCCTCAGTATTATAGTTGATGGCTTTGAATATGGAATAGTCCATGTTCCTCTGGCTTCAGAGGGCTTCAGCCTAATAACATTTACCAATTTAATAAGGACTCATGCTTCCCCTTTCTGAAAGTCAACAACAGAATCCGGCACAAAGTTCCCATGAATGCATGCTGTGGCACCAATTCCAGTTGACTCCAGGTGTCCACTATGCTTGTTTACATTGTTCACTGCACGGTGATCATGGCATGTTGATCTCTATATAATGGTAAGTCCATACCCTGCCAAGATGCAAAAGTTAGTCTGACCTGCTGCCTGTCCACTGCCGATTTCAGATGCCGCTCATATGGCATTCGGCTGACCATGACGCCAGTGCCATCAGAGAGAGGAACATCTTTCTCTGGATTTCTCATCCTCATGTGCTCAGCCTGAAAGTTGCCATCCATCATGAAACCTCTCATAAACAGGGTTTTTCTAAAAGTAGTCAGTCGGCAGCTACTGTGCACCAAGATCTATAGATGCACCTATTCTCATACTCCCTCCAATCTTCAGGGAGGTTTATTCCAGGCTGTGCACACAATGCACAAAATATAGCCATTGATCCTGGCTTGTCTTGATTGATTTCTCCATACCCAAAACCAAATCTCTTGTGGGAGGTAAGCGCTCTCCAGTATCGGCTGATCCTGAATTGGCTAGTCAGTCTGCCATTGGCAGATACAATAAATACCCCTACCGGCACTGTATTCAGAAACACATCATTTGTCAGCCTCCTCAGATGACTAAAAAAACTGGCTAGGAGTTGTTTTGCATTCAAGGTTGTCCAAGTGGAACTCTTCTAGCACCCGGAAGGTGAAGGCCATCTTTGGGTTATGAAAAGTGGCTGGAAAGAGCCCTGCCATCATCAACTGTAAGTCATGCTTGGGGGCTTCAGGGCAGTGGCACCAGTTGATGCCGATCTCATGGATGCCAGACCTGTCAATAACTGTTATGAAAGGTTTTGAGCTGCCAAAGCCAAGGTCGGCAGTGACATCATCCTTATCACAGCTATCAGCCTGGAATCTGTCTTCTTCATCGCAGTCCATCTGCAACTATTTTTTCAGAACAGCATTTACAATATGAGGATTGGATAACACACGCTTTGAGTGGGGCATAAATCTCCAGAGTGCCCAAGACACAAGTTCACTCCAATTTCCCGCAACCATGATGGCATGAAGTATTTCCCTGTCCACTTCTGAACCCGGTGGAAGGGAAGCTGTTGGTGAGAGTCTTGGCAGCATTCCCGGCAGAGAACAGGAGCAGGGAAGCAGTCAGAGCACCTCCACTCAAATGGAGCAGACTTGCAGTGTGCACACATTGAAGTAGCTGGAACACCTTCATAGCTGAGGAGGCAATGCAGGTAGGAGTCTACCCTAGGAATGAATTCCTCAATGTAGTTGTTCCGGGACTTAGAAATTGTAAGATACTGTACAAGGAGGACATCTAAGTAAACTCACTCTCTTCATCTCATCTGCTGCTGAATCCTCTGTCCAAAATGTCTCATCAATGTCCATAGATGGGAGGGTGGCTTGATGTGATGCCAAGTTGAGATTCTCTATTCCTCTGGCAGCTTGCTTCTTTGTCCTCCCCCTGCTGATCTGCTCACTTCCACTGCAATATTGTTATGACACCAGGTTATTTTTCGCTTTTTCAGATCATGTGACTGTTTTATTGACAATTACTTTCACATTACTTTACAGTTCGATCATGTGATACTTGATCACATGATCCAGTTATATACGTAACTCATATGGGAGGCCAGTCTAGACCTTGCCCATTTACTTATTGTTCTGCTGCGCATGACTCATTCTATTGTTCTCTATTCTTAGACCTGCTGCGCACACTATTGTGACTCAGTGCACAGCAGCCCTTTGCCCTGTTACCTACTGTTTGCGTTACCTTATTGTTCCTGTGACGCCTATTGTTCTCGTGACACCATTGTTCTCTAGATACTATAAAGTCTGGCTCCTTAGTACCCTGTAGCTTCAGACTTGACTTCTCTTGTATCTTACAGCACTACTCTCTGTCTATCAAACACCCCTGCTCATCATCAGTCTGATAAGTTCACTTTGTGTTCACTTATCGCCCTCTCATCAAGGAACCTCTCAACTATCCCTTGCACCCTTATCCCCTCTCATTGTATCTTTGCTATAAGTCCCTTGAGGCGTGCTTAGTACAACTCTATCACAGTAAACTCTCTAAGCGTACTTTACGCTTAGTACTTTGATATGAACCACCCCTCTACCCCTTCAGCGTCCTCAGGTCCCTAAGCCAAGTCAGCTGAACGTCCCTGCTGTGACGTAACATTAAGTCAAGTCTTTCAACCTGGCTACTCTGAAGAGGCAGAAAAGAAGACTCACTCAATCATGAACCATTGCCGGATTTATTCCATTCGTGATCGACCGTAGAATCGACGACGATCTACCCAAACACATTAAAGGCGCTGCCTTTGGAACAAGATCGATGACGAAGAAGGATACTTCATTTACGACCGCGCAAATAACATCTACCACGCAGTCAAATATGAAGACAGCACAAGACAGTGGTACTTTGTGCAACAAGACACCAGGACACATAACTGGTTAACTACCCAACCAGTTCCTTCATCTTTCAATCTAGGAAGAGAAGCCATCCGCCCTTCTACGATCCAATCAGCAGACGTAGACGACACAGAAACAGGACATACCCAAAGTTCCTACCCCGCAGACACAGGACATCTTCAAAGTTCCTTCCCTGCAACGACAGGACATACTCAAAGTTCCCACCCAAAGACCAACATCATTAACCGTTTGGCAATGACATCAAGTACGATGACAACAGCTGCCACAGCACTTACGCTCGCAGGCACATCAGCACCCTCTACAACCCCTTTCTTCCAACGTGCTGGAGGAAAGGCTCCACAAGGTGGTGGCCCTCCTGGCGGAACAGGGCCACCAGGCAGTGGACCAGGTGGAGGAGGAGCTCCTCCAGGCGGACCACCAGGCAGCGGGCATCCAGGAGGAGGACCACCAGGAGGAGGAGCTCTTGGTGGAGGAGGACGACTAGGCGGTACTCCCCTAGGGAGTTCAATGGAGATTGAGTGCAAGTGCATGTCTTCATGAATGAGTTCAACCTCTATCGCTTAGCCAACATGGACGTGGAGCAAATGGTCATCCCCCTAAAGAGGGCAGCTCTATGCCTAGGGATGATCAAAGGACCCAACGTTGACAACTGGGTTCAACAGCAGACAGACCTTATTTTGGAACGATGGAACTGGACGGCAGATCAGCTTAGCCCGTGTACTGGAGTGACTTTGTCAATGCCTTCCAACGAGCCTACAAGGACACAGGCTCAAGGGAACGGGCAGAAGACAAACTGCACAACCTCTCCTTTATCCCTGGAGAGATCGACACCTTTATTGCACAATTCCAAACCTTAGCGCAAGAAGCCGAGTACCCACTGGACTCCAAACCAACCCTGACTCTCCTTGCGGCAAAACTTCCATTCAAAATGATGGATCATATTGTCAAGGTTGTCCGTCCTACAGACTTCGAGGACTGGATCAACGCCGCAAGACAGTATCACCAAGATAATACCACTGTCACAAACATCCGCGGAATCTATGAGGATCACGCATCGAAACCCTGTTTCCAGAAGAAGCAAATGGGCCTTTCAGCAAAACAGTTGGCCAATATTCTGGGGGTCAAACTTCCATCACCAGACCCCAATGCAATGGACACCCGCGCAGACAGGTCCCGATCCTTCCAAAGGAAAGGAACAAGAAGCCGCGCCGGCATCACCAATGACCCTGAAACACAGCGTCAACAAGGGCGCTGTTACACCTGTAACAAGCAGGGTCATATTGCGAAATACTGCCCCCAGAAGAAGAAAGAATCCACGCCAGTCCCATCCAAAGCTAGGATTGCAGAAGTCACTGACGACAACCCCAAATCTGAGGCTGAGGAAACTTCAACCCTCTCTGCGATCGAACAGTTCGATCGTCTGATTGAGACCATGCAGGACGAAGATAAAATCAAAATTCTTTGATCTGCGGTCGAAGCAGAGAGAGGGGTTGAAGGCGACGGTATGGATTTTTAAGATGTGCAACCCTGATGGCCTGGGCGCGCACACTAGGAGTATGAGGTGTCTTTGTAACAAAATTTAAATCTCTCAAAATCCCAACTCTTTTACAAAGCACTTACTCCACGGCCAAAAGACAAGTCCTCATAGACTCAGGAGCAACAGACAATTTTATCAGCCAAAAACTCCTAACAAGAATGCAAATAGGTCGAGCAGAGCTCCCTAAAGTGAGGACCATCTGGAATATCGATGGAACTCACAACAAAGCTGGTGCCATCAAATACTATGTGGACCTGCAAGTACGAGTCGGTAAAGAAGTCAAGGACATGAAGTTCCTTGTTACCAACTTAGGAGAAGACGAGATCGTTCTAGGGTACCCCTGGCTAGCGGTGTTCCAACCTAAAATCAACTGGAAGGACGCTACCCTAGACGAAAAAATGCAACCTTTGGTCATCAAGACACTAGGTCTTGATATCACCAAGGAAGCAGCACGTATATGGAAGGTGTGGGTACAACATGCAGAAAATATGGCAAGACCTGGAGAAGTGATCTATGTCACCAAGATTGAAGAGTCAGAACTCCGGAAGACGTCTACCTCTGCACAGATGGCCGCCCAAGCTCAGCCTAAAGAAGAAAAGACCTGGGACCAGATCGTCCCTCCCCAATACCACAAGTGGAAAAAGGTCTTTTCAGAAGAAGAAGCCAAGCGATTCCCCTCTCATCAGCCCTGGGATATCGCTATTGATTTCACAAAGGACGCTCCAAAAGTTATGGACTGCAAGATATATCCCCTTTCGCTAGGCGAGCAGGAGAAACTTGATGAATACACCAAGGAACACCTGCAAAAGGGATACATCTGTCCTTTGAAATCACAGTACTCGTCACCCTTCTTCTTCATAGGCAAGAAAGACGGCAAACTCCGACCTGTTGTGGACTACAGGAAGCTGAATTCCTTCATGGTCCCTGACAGATACCCCCTGCCCCTTATCCAAGAGTTAGTGGATAAGGTTCGAAACACCAAACTTTTCACAAAGATGAACGTACACGCTGGATATAACAACATCTGCTTCAGGGAAGGCAACGAAGCAAAAGCAGCATTCAAAACCAATTTAGGACTATTCAAACCCACAGTTATGCCCTTTGGTCTCAGAAACGCACCAGCGGTGTTTCAGAGAATGATGAACACGCAGTTCACCGATCTCACCGCTACAGGAAAAGTCATCATTTACAGGGATGATATTCTAATTGCGACCAAAGACGACAAAGAAGAGCACAGACGACTGGTTCATCAAGTCCTTGAAAGGCTGCAAAAGCTTAACCTATACCTCAAGCCAAGCAAATGTATCTTCAAAACCAAGAAAGTCGAGTTCTTGGGAGTAGTTCTGGAAAATGTCACAGTCACCATGGACTGCGTCAAAGTAACAGGCAGAGTGGAAGACCCCAAAGAACGTCAAAGACATCAGAAAATTCTTAGGGTTCTGCAACTTCTACAGACGCTTTATCCGAGGTTTCTCCCAGATTGCCAAAGCACTCAATAACTGCCTAAAGAAAGGCACCAAGTGGGTCTGGGAACAAGTTGAAGAGACCTTGTTCCAGAAACTCAAGAAGCTAATTTGCGAAGAACTGGTACTTCTACAGCCGGACCAGAAGAAACCCTTCAAAGTCGAAGTTGACGCTTCCAATTATGCAATTGGTGCCATCCTGATGCAACGCGACAACAAGAATGTCCTCCATCCAGTGGCATTCTTCTCCAAAACTATGAACAAAGCCCAAAGGAACTACAACATCTATAACCGCGAGTTACTAGGGCTTATCGAAATGTTCAGACACTGGAGGCAATACTTGCATCAAGCCGCACACAAAGTCAAAGTGCATACAGATCACGCCAATCTCCTGTTCTGGAAGAACCCTGGAGATCACAACCAAAGAGTGGCATGATGGAACGTGGAACTTATGGAGTACGACTTTGAACTGGTCCACATCTCAGGAAAGAAGAACGGAAGAGCAGATGCGTTATCAAGGCACCCTGATCACAACCAGGGCAAAGAAGACAACAAGCAGTTGGTAGCGTTACCACCAAGATTCTTCCAACGTGCATATGCAAAAGTCGCAGGAAGTGAGGAGGCAAATCCCAACAACACAGAAGAATGGAGGCTTTTCAAAGGTCGAAAACTGCTCCAAGAACTGGTCAAGGATGACCAGAAGATGCCAGCGAGCCAGAAGCGTCTCAAAAGCTGGACCAATACCCATCAGATCATCAAGAAGGATGGAATCTTTTGGAAGGACAACCAGATCATCATTGCCAGAGGCAACGATCTGAAGAGGGGGGTAATTCACTTTTATCACGACACCCCATCATCCGGTCACCCTCCCTTTCAAACAATAGCCATGGACTTCATCACAAAGTTACCACAAGTGGGGAAATTTGACACTATCTTGACCATCACAGATCATGACTGTAGCAAGGCAGCCATTTTCATCCCTTGTCAAGAAACTATCACGGCTGAAGGAGTTGCTGGTCTTTACCTGCGCTACGTGTACCCAAGATTTGGGATTCCAAAGAAGATAATCTCAGACAGAGACATGAGATTCACATCAAAGTTCGCCAAAGGACTATGCAAAGCCCTTCGCATCCACCAGAACATATCAACGGCTTATCACCCTAGAACTGATGGCCAATCGGAGAGGACAAACCAATGGCTGGAACAATACCTCCGATTCTGGTGCGATGAGCAACAGGACGACTGGCATCAATGACTCCCTATGGCAGAATTTGCGCATAACCAGTGGCCAAGCGCGACGATGAAGAAGACACCCTTTGATTTGATCATGGGGTACACGCCGAAAGTGGAATGGCCAACAAACAACAGCGATGTACCGTCTGTCAAAGCCAGAATAGAAGATCTGGACAAATTACAAGAAGAAACGTTCCAGCAGATCCACAAAGCGGCAAGAGTAATGAAGATGAGGAACAAGGGCAACACAAGGTTCAAGCCCTACAAGGAAGGCGATCAAGTATGGATCGAGGGGACAAATCTAAAAACCCTGTACCCAACCGCAAAACTAGCACCAAAGCGGTATGGACCCTTCAAGATCATGAAACAACTATCAGAAGCAGTTTACTGAGTGGAGATACCTCAGCAGTGGAAGATCCACAACGTGTTTCATGCCAACCTCATCACACCATATAGGGAAACGGAACTCCATGGGCCAAACTTTACCTGACCAGCCCCTGATCTTATAGATGGAGAACCAGAGTACAAGGTCGAGAAGATTCTAGATGCCAGACCAAGAGGAAGAGGGCGCAAGATGCATTACCTAATCAAGTGGAAAGGGTATCCCACAAGTGACAACTCATGGGAAAAGGAAGAAGACATCCACACAGAAGAAGAGATAGCAGAGTTTCACAGGCGCAAGGATGAAGCGAAGAAAAGGACCCCTCATCCAAACAAAACCAAACTCAAAAGAACATAAAAAGAAGGGATGAGTCGAGGAGAGGACCCATCATCCCTTCCCACTATTCCAGGTTCACTCTTCAAACAACATCTTCACTACATTCACAATTTCAGTTTACCCTTCAGATCACCATCCGTATCTTACACACTAGCTTTCCCCCTTCACTACTCTTTAATATCACCGTCTCGAGCCTCTACTCCATCCCTCACCTACTGTTACGTGTGTGTTACATGTGAGCCTGACTTAGGCAACGTAAGGTGAACACGATGACTTAGCAATCTGCTGACTCTAGCACAATGGCAGAGTATCGTCTCAACGCACGAAGGCGGAGTCTTGCTTTAGATGACACGGCCCGAAAGGACGAAGGGAGAGAAAGAGAGAGAGAGAGAGAGCTCTTCTGGATTCGATGTGAGAAGTGTACAAGAAATCCAAGCTATCGACCACAACAGTCGATAGCTTCCTTATATAGTACCGTACTGCAATCCGCCTTCGTCAGCGAGACCGCCACTACTACTACTACTACTACTCCTCTGCTGTGTAATCGTACACGTTTGATCAGTAATCGTATCACAAACTCATCAGTCATCGTACAGTAACGATCAGTCATCCACGACCCATCATCAGTCATTGTACAGTAATAGTCCATTATGCCATGTCCCCTGAGTTATCGGCTTAGGTCAGATACTCACTATGACCTGGGACGTTACATCACCCCCTTCACAAGGGTGAGCGCCCACGCTTGACCACCCAATTCGTCACCGCTGTAAGTCCGACATCTGTCTCGTGTTCATCACGTACCCTCTGCAAGGCGTGAGCCCACCCGAGTCTTTGCGCCGAGTGTCTAGCCCGATCGACGTGCACAAACACGTCGTCTTCGAGCCTCTTGATGGCAGCCTCCAATTCCTCGATGACCTCCTGGGATGCGCGGTAGCGTCTCACCTCGGCCTGTAGGGATATGTCCCCTA